>KN882551.1:108833-121404 GCA_000934455.1 Apostichopus parvimensis
ATCAAAGAGGTGTTTTGTTGACATTGGTGATCTATAGACAAATGATGCCAAAAGAAACTTCTTTTGTTCCCACATTACATCAAATGACACGATAGATTAGAGTGCCTAAGTTATTAGTGAAAGCAGTTTATCACCAGCCTTAAATTTTATCAGCTTACAATGTTAATTATTTACCAACATAAAAATTAAAGTTCAAAATACTATCCTCAAAAGTAACTGCTAAAAAGTTGGATTGAAATTTTAGACATCGGCACTTTTATGTCAGATTGCACAAACATTATTCTCATACTCTGCCGGAATATTTACACTATTTTCATCTATTTGAAATTTATCACAGAAGTTTTATGGCTAAAAAAACAGGATATGAGCCATCTAGGAATACAGTTTTCTGTTATCAATTTGCATGGGATAGGTTATATTTGAAATTAAAAAAGGTATTCTACAAAATATAACCATTGTATGATTTGATATCATTTATAATGTAGCAAATCTGCTTTATCCTAAAATACAGGTCGATATCCACATACATGTATATACAGACCTTTTCAACTTCACTTTCAGTGATCTCAGGGTCAAAGGTCATATTAAGTATGGCTGCAAGAAGGCTACCTCTGTCACCACCATCAAGGTCATCCTATGTAGATAACAGAACAGATCTGCTGTTACACTGACTGCATGCCGTCAAGAAAAGGACAGCCATTGAAAGAGATTTTGTTTGCAATATGAATAAATTCTTCAAATGCAAATACACAAAGTATGTTAATAATGTTCTAAGAGGTATGTCAGACCCAAAGGTCTGTTCATTTCCAAAACAAATATCAAAAGTAAGTCTGTTAATATCATAACTAAGAGGAAAGGCTAATTACCAACTAAGTGCAACCATTTGTTTTGTGGCGGAGGGGTGTAAAAAAAAGAATAGTTAATAGCATTCTTATATACAGAAAAATAAATTAGTTACCCTTTGATGAAAATGAAGTCAAGTTAGCTGAACTATATAATAACATGCAATCTATATACAAATTCATACATGAATACAAGACATGCAAGGATGTTTACCACAAGGTAACGTTTACAGATTTAGTCAAGTTGCTGGATGAGAGCACCAATCCGGCAGTTTATCACAAAATATGAGAACAAAAACATTTTACCTAGGGTGTCGCTAGTTATTGGAGAGTAACTAATGTAATGCATGATTTAACTGAGTTGAATTGTCAAACATCTTTTGAAGTAATGATAGCATCATACCTTCACCTGATTCAGAACACCAATACCATCTTCAATTTCATCCAGGCTGACTGCAAATCCTACCAAAATTAATATCAAAATAATCCTGTAATATGGTTTATTCGATAGTAACAAATGATTCTTTCATAAGTTATCCAAGACATCATCCCAGATATTCTCTCCCATTGAGATGCACTATTACTTAAAATCTCTCACCAGTCAATAACCTTGTAATGTAATTCAAGAGTATCGTTTCTTCCAGTCTTTCTTACTGGCCATAGAAGCTTCTATACAATTTTCCAGGACGTCTGAAACTGCTAGTGATCTGCATAACTATAAAGTTTAATAGATTTTGATGGTTCTTCTTAAAGGATGACTTTCGAAAGAATTTTAGTCTTCATATGTAATAGTTCAAGGAAAAAAACCAAAACATTTGGGTCTAAGTAATGTTTCTTATTTTTAAGATATTCACTTTTGAAATATGGTAAATGCCTGGAATAATCCTTTAAAGATGATGACACCTATGCATCAGTGTGAACCTAATTTGTTAAGTTAATCCATTCTTTTTATAAATATTAAAAACTCAAACAAACCATATTCTTTTAACTTCATTCTTTGAACAACATAGCACCCTTGGATGATATTCAACACCATTTGACTATGACAGGTTTGTAACACATTGTAAACATGTCCTTTGAGGACCATACATGTCTCTTGTTTAAATTCTCAAAACCTTGGACTGATAACAGTGATTTTTAACAGTCTACAACATAACAAAATTAATATTGTGCCTAAACTCATCCTCAATGAACTTCTCTAAGTTAAATGAACCTTTAGTTTGAACACTTAATAAATTTAGGAATCATGATTCATGAGTTCATTGCATACCAGGTGCAAAAAGTCTGTGCATTACTTGCTGTGTGAAATCTGATTGGTCCAAGCAATCCATTGTTGTGATGAGTAACCATGTAATATTTAAAGTTGTGGTTTGCTTCAAAGAGGATTTAGTCTACGCTGGTTCATTGGTCGTTCCTAGGCAAGGCAAGAAGCATCTCATCTGCAAATTACTAAATAGTAAAGGAAGGGGTATTGATTACATACTTGGCTACATGAGATGCTCAAACTATGAGCAAACTTTAAAATAGTCTACTGGAGACTTAAAGTTACTGCTGCTAACGATCAGCATTGCAAGTAGCCTAGGCCTAGCCTTTACCGTTAGGCATTAACTTAACTGACAATGTTAGGTTATGTATGATGAAACTTGAAAGTATGTGTAGGCCCTAGGCCTAAGTATATGAGAGCCTGACCAGTGAGATTGAATTGAATAGTAAATTCATATTAGCTTAAGCCCTAGGTCTACCCTACCGTTCATGTTACTGCGTTATCGTAAGTTTAACTAAATGGGCCTAATGTTAGCCCACCAATTAAGAAAAACTGATAGCGGAATAATCGGAGACGAGGTTTTCTGACGTAAGGTTACACTGGCATGTAAACAGTATTAATCGGTATGGCAGTAGTTTACACTAGGCGATGCGTAGTGTAACTAATACTAATTACAATATTGTAATAAATATTAGCCTAACGTTACACTAAGTTGCATAGCCTAACGTTAGAGTTGACTTAGCCTAACATTTACCAGTTAGGCCTAAATTAGGTAATACTGCCATCCACGTCAGGAATGACCTCCGAGAGACAAAGCCTGGATTTTATCACATTTGTTTAGGTGCTAGAATGATAGAATCTGACTTCAATCATGGTAATTGTCAAGTAGACATAATAAATAATACATATAACAACGAAGGCTAAGGCATAAACCTAGTCAAGTTTCTGTACAGCCTTTGGAACAGTTGATAATGTTGCGCATGCGTGCCGAGATGCTAGTGGTACATATACAGTACATGACCTGAGCGCGCGGTAAGCTTAGAAGTAAGAGAAGTAAGGTAAGGTCGACTTTCCCACAAATATCAACCTATGCCCGGGTACGCTATTTCCCAATTGGCTAGCACAGAAATGAATATTCATTTCTGGAAGGGCTATAACATTACTATGCCCTTTATTGGCAGTTATGTGTGTATAGTACATAGAAATTTATCAATTTCTATGGTATAGTATTAGTTCAAGTAAAGTTCAAATTTGTTTCTCATATGGCATAGAAAACTGAAGTACAAAACTGAGGAATGATGGATACTAGAAAAACAATGCTGTTTATCGAAGCTAGTGACGATTTGGTGCGAAAAGAGAGAAAAATAGAAAAGAAAAAACGTCGTTGTCCAAGAAAAAAGTTAACCAAAATCGGAGACAATGCGAAATGTTAAAGCCAAAAGACAATCTGCACGTATAAAAGAACATCTGTGTGTCGTGGGCTTTCGAGGATTGACATAATCTGCAGGAGGATGGAGTCATTTACATTACTCAAGTGGACCTATAGGCTAGGCTATAGCCTACAGGCTACACAGATGTGAACATTTTGCATAGCCAGTAATAAGGCTAGCTACACAATCCTAACGTTAGGGATAACCTAGTAGTAGTAATATCAATATATATGGTAGTAACCTCAACAAAAGTATTCTTAGGCACCACATTATATTGCGCACAAGAGTGCTATATCGCTGCAGTTATTTCATTATTTTATTATATTTCTGATCCAAGAACATCAAATATACAAGAACAAAAACAAGTACAAACAGAACGAGGATCAGGACAAGCAAAAGGAACCTAAATTCCTGTAACCCGAAGGTCTGCATTGCCTAATCAAATAGAACAATTTAAAGAGTAAGAATAGAATGAAAAAGTATAATACTTACCAACCATATTTTAGCAGCTGGTTTACCATCATTATGAATGTAGTCAAGTTTTGAATTTGTTATAGTTTTGCTCAAAATTTATAGGTCTTCAATTACAAATGATTACCTATTTCAAATTTTCAGTTATTTTTTTTTTTTTGAAATCCATACTGATTTTACTGAACTTGGAAGATGCTGGTTTTGGATGTCTTTGTTCTTTCTTATTGGAACTTTCTCCTATGGCAATAGTCTTTGCACTTGCTAATTTTTTTTTCCGCAGACTGCAGTAGTGTTACCACTGCAGGAATATTGATATAGCTTAGGCTAGAAATTAGAATAGATGTCAATGAACATTTTAATTCCATTATATTTAGTTCCATATTTAAATTATAGAGGGGTAGATATATGAGAAAATGTGTGTATGTTAAGGCATAAAGTTAGGTAAAGTATGCAATTACGTGATTTCGTAGGGTGTACTGTACATTATAACCTAGTTTACATCAGGCCATTCGTTTCCACCACTGGTTGTTTCCGCCTAAAAATATGTTTCTGCCATGGTACCACCAAACTTATTCCTTTGGCCTTGGCCTGCACATTTTCAATGCAATTACGTCCTGAAGTGGTGACACAGCTGTCACAGCTGTAAAATGAAAACCACCAATGGCCTACAGAGTGTAACGATATGGAAGTTTGTTTACTTGTATGACACCACTCTGTGGTTGTCAGGCGAAGCATGAGAATGTCATTAAAATTTGTTAATTTTATCAAGCGTGTTTTTGCCTTCATTGTGTCAGATTGAGCACAGAATGTGAGGATCACAACACAGAGTACTGTGCTGACCAACTGAGACACAGTGGGCAGTGGCAATGCATTGTCACAGCGAATTGAAAAGCATTAATTGTGTTATATTAACATACCCACCCACCTTATGAAGAAATATCATGTTAGTTACACAATATACGTGTGAAATGCCGTCGACTTACTCTCTTTCCGGGGGTGGAATTAATGATGGCTTATTCTGTAAGTTAATTAGTTGGAAGTTCACATGCAACGTGAAAAGTTGTCTAATGTAAGGTTGCTGTTAGTTTCTTATTCTTTTGCTTTTTAAAATGATGCCGGTGTAGATGTGTATATAGGTTGTTCATGCGTGAAATGAAAGCGTCGTTGTTGATGATTATGATCATAAGTTCGTAACGATGATGACGAAGACGATGATGATGAGGTTGATGATGGTGATGATGATGGTGGTGGTGGTGATGATGATGACGGTGGTTACCTGATCCCTTACAATGACTAGGATAAAACCATCCCTTACATCAAGCTTTATAAGGTTCCCATAAAGGGTTGGAATGGTTAACTTTTCTGGATTGTTTTAGTTAGTTCTCCCTCCCTATTCCCCTGCCTTCTGAACTAGAGGTCCAATCATTTGTATGGATTTCGCAAGGGAAAAATAAAACAGCTTCACTGATCGCCATTATTTCAACGGTATTAATTTACTTAAACAAAATCAATGCTGTGTCAGGGGGAGGGGGGGGATCGGCTCCTGCAGGTTTGCAAGAAAAAGTTATATCTGAAGTAGCAGAAACGACATCAACCTTCCACACAAACTCTTATATTCCCTATCTTATCCTAGTTTATGTTACACTGTAGTATATATAGCTCACTGAACCTTATAACATTATTTTATGTAAAAGTAAGTTGGCCTGACGTTTCGATCCTAGCAGGATCTTCTTCAAAAGTTAAATGACAAGTAACAGTAACAGAAGGGACAAAAACACGCACAGAATACAGACAGGTTAATGAGCATGGTGAACACAAAGAGATAGATGTAAGGGGGTTAGTAGACAAGGGATGGAGAGAAGAAAGAAAGAAACCAACAGGGGAAGAGGAGAGGTAGAAGATAAACAGTGGAGGGACAAAGAGAGGATTAAGGGAAAGGGGTAGGGAATCAACTGGAGAAGGACAAAGACAGAGAGGTGTGGAGAAAAAAGGGTGGAAGAGAGTTACTATATTTTTCAGGACGGCTACCTAAGGATTCAATCCCATGTAGGGACATGTCGTTAATGGTATGGTTGGGAAGGTTAAAGTGTTCTCCAACTGGGGTCTCAGTCTTCATGGTGTTGAGTGTGGATCTGTGACCATAGAATCGCTTCTTGGAGGTGGTTTTGGTTTCGCCAACATACTGGATGCCGCAAACTCTACAAGAGATCAGATATATGACATTAGTGGTTGTGCAAGTGATGTGACCCTTAGTCGTGTGTGTGAGTTGCATGCTGTGGCTGGTGATGGAATTGGATTCAACAATTTGGTGGCTGCAGATGATGCATCTCGAAGTACGATCACATTTGAAAATACCATGCTGAATGGGTGTAGGGTTAGAAGTTAGAGGTGGAACAGCAGCACGCACAAGAAGGTCTCGTAGGTTGCAGGGTCGTCTGTAGGCGATGATGGGTTTTTCAAGGACGGCTCGTTGGAGTCTATCTGAAGTGAGGAGAATGTTGTGGTTGTTAGCGGTGAATGCTGAAGAGGAGGAAGATTTGGATGGAAAGTAACAACCAGGGGGAGCTTATTGTCGCAATCTCGTCCCTTTTTGTTCTTCACTGCCAAAGTAGATGATCTGGAAAGGGAGCGGCTCTCTGAATGGCTTGACGCACCCTTCTGGCACTATGGTCCCTGGCAGTAAAGTGTTTTTCCAAAGCATCTGTATATGGCGAATGAAAGAGGAATTGTTAGAGCATTATTATATACAAAGAGACTATAGCTTGGATTAGGGATGTGTTATTTAGCTGGATATACAACAAGGACAGCAGTCTCTTCGACTTTGAGACTGCAGACAATCAGCTCCTTAATCAGCTCCCAAATAACACATACCTGCACGCTTGGACTATGTGTTATGCTAGAATGCACTCCATTGTCATCAATTCCTGCCAGACAATTCCTGGATGCTGGATACATCTATAGGGCTCATTATCACTATGATTATATAGAACGACGCTGGACGATTCCTCGTCACATAAGATTTAGGCGGAAAAGTCAGTTCATATAGTCGACCAATAATTGAGTTGCTGCCATTACCGACAGAAGTAAAGTATTTTGGTTTGTGATCATTGTATCATACACAGCGGGCTTGTTACTATGACGGGTAAGTTGTTTTACATATTCTCATTGTATAGTATTATACGGTACGAATTATTTTTTAAATATTATAGAGAAAAGACCAAAGTAACACACACACACATGTATGTATGTCTATATAAGTGTGTGTGTTTATAGATATATACGTGTGTGTGTGTAAAGTTGGTTGGTTTGCGTCTATCTTGAGAGTGCTCTATGTCCGGTGGACAGTTGTCTGATAATCGCTCAACGCGTGAAACTCTGAGAAACAACTACTAGTGTTCCACTAGTTTTAACTTCAGTTTTTCTCCTTTTCCACATATTAGATCTTTGGTAGTTTTCATTGAAATAAATATAATACCATGATTATTTAATTATATGTATATGAATTCTTGTTTAAAATGTACTTATCTTTTGTGTTGGAAATAAACAGTTTCATTGTCATTGTCATTGTCAACTAGTCTCAAAATTGTGGTGAGTTGGAAAATCTAGAACAGTGAAAAAACGTCCAGCCACCACCGGGGTTCCCGCTTTGTATGTATTTGATGTATTATCCGCCACGTGCATGTTGCATTGAACAGATTAAAATTAAGCTGTTTCTTATCGGGGGATGTACGGTAAGTTGTTGGATTCATCAGATCGCATGCCAGGTTAATTTCTTAACCTCATCAATTCCTATGCTTTTCTTTTCGTCCGTTTCATGTTCTGCCAACCAGAGTGACATCTATACGTCAGCCACTCTTCTCGATGTAATTACTCACAAATAGCGTAGCTTTTCCATGTTTAATTAAAGATGACATTTCTCACCATTTTTCCAATTTTTACACTCTTCAATGATTATATTGCTACAAGAAAATTACTCCTTGAACTTTAGAGTCATTTAAAAGGATTCTTTATCATGAGTCGTGGTCGGATGTCTACCACTGTACTAAAGCTGTGCCTACCACAAATGTAATACCATATTTTGCAATCATGTTAATTAATGTTTCACAACAGACTGTGCCCAATAATACGAAATCTGGCAAAACCACACTCGAATAGATTACTCTTGAGATTTTCAATTATTGTCAATCTAATAATAGGTTGTATAAGAAATATATTCGTAGTAGAAATTATGTTAATTTAAGTTGCTTACAAACTGTTGCGTTCCGAGCTTCTCTGCATAGCCAAAAGTCCAGAACCTGCAGCCTTCCAGCAGCACTACCAGGCCCCAGTGGTATAGCGTTACTTTGTTTGTTAATTGTAGTAATGATATTAAGAACACTTGGCCTGCTATTAATGCTCTTCTCCATGGTAAAGATAATCATACTTCTATGGAGCATATCAACCATCTATGAAATGTATATTCTGATCCTAAGGAGATAAATCTTATTTTTAACGAATATTATACAAGTATTAGACCTATTGATAAATCGAAATATTTCAAAGCTTAGTTCTATAACTTATATAAATTACCTTGATGCCCCTGGTACAGACTCTCTTTCTTGAATCCTACCACTGGTGAAGAGGTTTTATGTTCAAGCATGTCCTTAAAGAACTCAGCAGCTGGTTGTAACGAACCCCCCCCCCCCCCAAAGAGTAGGAAAGTCAGTTGTTCATATTATTTGCAACATACCCGCCTTTTTAATCTTTTCCTTAATAAGTATAGGTTGCTGTCCCAAAGTTATACTTAAAACTGCTCGCGTTGTCTACGTGTTTAAATTGGGGTAACAAAGAACTTGTCAACAAGTAAAGACCTATCTCTGCCCTTCCTTGTTACTCTAAGCTACTTGTGAAAACTCTCGTTAATTCTTTAAATTGTATTTTTGTTTGGGTAAAACTAAAGTTATTTTATTATTACCAGTTTGGTTTTCTTCCAGGGCGTTCAACCTCTCATGCTCTTTTAAATTTTACCGACATGTTGACTAACGCCTTTGAAAATAATTACTTTGTATCCAGGTATTTTTCTCGATCTTCCATAGGCCGCACTTGACACCCTCCACAATCAAATATTAAAATAAAATAAAACTGTTAGCAAACTGCTTATCCACTATAGAGTGCACAATCAAATATTGTTAGATAAAGTAGAACAGCATGACGTTGATAATATCTTTTCTGCTTGCAAACATATCGAATATGGTGTTCCTCCTCAAGGTTCTATTATTCTTGGATCACTATATTTGTTATTTATGTCAACTAATGGTTATCAATTAAATCAGTGTGCTTTTATATGCGGGTGATATATACTATGACCTTTTCTATTCTGACCCTGGCGTCACTTCTCTTGGTAGGTACTGGTCAGTCAGAAGTTGTTAAAGTTATCAATTGATTTTGTATAAATGAGCTTTCCCTAAATGTTAAGAAGAATTCTAAAACAAATACCCGGCAACACCCGATATGGTAAATTTGGGTAACAAAACAATGAAAAGTTGTCCCTTGTTGTTGTTGTTGTTTTGATTTTTTTCTTCTTCTTGTTGGTTTTTCATGTGTGTTTTATAGTTGCGTTACAAGTTTCAAGTCACATTTAGTCTACTTATGTTAAGGAAATTCAGTTTCTACTTTCTGGCAAATATTCTCCCGCCCCCCTCCCCCTCCCCAACACCCTCGCCCCTCTCATCAGCGTATAATTCACTGTTGCACTTTCTGTTTCAATTTTGTTTTAACCTTCATACCCACAGACATATATAAAGAGATTGATGTTATTCGAGGAAAGCTTGAGGAAGCTTTTGCCGCAGAGAGGTTTGAAGATGCCAGCAAGTTCTATACAGAGGATTGTCGGTACATGCCTCCAGGTGCACTCTTAAATGGTAGAGAAGGTGAGTTCATGATATAGAGATATTGGTTGTACCAGGGAGTTGCTATGGATAACAAACTCCTTGGTTGTACCGAACCTCGTTGATATTCTGTGAGTACCAATATATCTTGCGAGTATCGCGTATGTTTAATGTTTTCTATTTGCATACTATGTTCAAACATATACACCTTTCAGCGTATGATGTTGTAGTTAATATAACTATAACCAGTGGCGTAGGTAGGTACTTTTGAGTGGGGGGCTGAATACTGATGGCCGGCCTGGGGGAGGGAATTTTTTTGCATTTCCAGGTGTCCTCAGATGTAATTTGGTGCAATATATAGCACACTTCAACACCCACTCCATTTTGTAAATAATTTTGCATTGTCACCTGGACTTAGATGCAATTTGGTGCTCCAAATGAGATTTTTTTCTCATTTGGAAATGAAAAAGGGGTTTTCTGGCGGGGGGGGGGGGGAAAATTTCCCCCCCCCCCCCCCCCTTTTTTTCCCCGGGGGCGGCCCCCCCCCCCCCCCCGCCGCCCCAGCACCCCCGGTTCCTACGCCCTTGACTATAACGTTGTTCGTTTGGCTGTTTGGAATATGACGTTGTTCAATGAATGAATGAATAATACATTATAATGGTGTTTGGCGTTTACGACGTTGTCCGTGTTCCGAAATGACCAATACGACGAAAAGTGTGGACATGAAACTTGTTCCATATCTCCATATCTCATAATGATCAATATTATACACAAAATGGTTCGGACATTGTTATATTATACATACCCTGTGAATCGCCAACATATCATAATGGTCAGCGCTTCCAATGGCGTATATATACGATATGACGTGTTGGACAATGGTGTTGTCAAAATGGAAGTGATCAATAAATGAATCACAGTGTACTAAGTTGTTGGGTCTTTTCCTTGTTGACCACAACGAAACATATATAGCTAACTTGTGCTTGTATCCAATTAAGTCATCGTAACCAAAACAGAATATGCTTTCTCTGTATACTGATGTGACTTTGCTGCTTGAAAGATTGTCGTTAATTCGATTTTAGGCAAACCATTCTAATAACACAGAACCACATTTCGCTCTATAGCCCTACGTGTCTCTCTCCACCTCTAACTCTCTCCACTCCTCGCCACCACCCCCACCCCCTCCCTCCCGCCTCCTCCACTTGCCACCGCTTACTCTAACTTGTTATTGTTGTCTAAAGGAGTATGTCAAGGCCTAACTAAACTGTGGACTGGAGGCATCAGAACTGTCAAACTAGAAATGGAAGAAGGAGTTGGTCTTGAAGGTGACTGGGCCTACTCTAGAGGGCTCGTTACATTTTTCTTGGAAAACGGTTCTGTCGCATTGCGCGGAAAGTAAGTTATATCTCACATCTGGACATCTTAAAATATGAGATATATTCCAATAAGCATTAATAACACTTCATACGTGATACTTGACGTTGAGCGGCTAATGTGTCCTTATTCTAGAGGTTTATGATTAACGAGTCTGTGCGTGTGTGTGGGGGGGGGGGGGATACGTAACACTGCCGTAATTAGAGGTTCGATCAGCTGGTTTGCATTTTCAGTGTCATTCAAGTTAAATGTACAAAAAGCATACCTCGTGAGTCGTGAGTCAACGATGAAATTACTCTTGAGTGATTAATTATTAATCACACTTTTTGTCTAACAGCTGTAGTTGCTTCAATTAAGTTGCTTGTGTTACCTGGAACTATAACGTATGTCACGGAAACGCGCAATAATGAAGCGTCTTATTCTTCTGAAACAGGGTCACATTCTCCTTGACGCCAATACTCGAAGCTCTAACAGTTGTGGTTTGTGAATATGTTAATGGAAGGGGAAAGTGTTGTTAGGATGGATATGTGAGGGTGGGGATTCAGATGAGAGTATCATGCCGTACGGTTATGACTTCGTGTTCACATTCGTTTTTGGCTTGTGAGGTTTTTAATGGGAGGGGTGAGGGTTATTAAGGTGAGATATTGGGGTGGGTGGGGTGTGTAGTCAGAATGAGTATCATGCCTTACGTTTCAGACTTCGTGTTCACATTCTGTTCCGGTTTACGTTACAGACGCTTTCCGGCCATTGTTAGTTGCACGCCTGTAAGTTTACAATTATATATACACGAGTTTTATGAATGTTTCTTTACATTTCTTCACAGATACTTTGTTCTATGGAAACGAGTTGATGGACAGTTACAACTCTTTACGGATATTTTCAACCGAATCAGCTAAACTGACCTATCGAAACCGTCATCATTTTATATATGTAAAACGATTTATGGAGGATGAATTATTAACCCAACAAATCCAATATAAAAGTAAAAGTGATAACGTTATAACAACGTTAAAGGATTAAGAGAAACCCGACAGCAATCTACAGACATGTTTTATGATCATTTATTACGATGAATTATTAACTGTTAAACATCATTGAAGGTTACACGATTAATAGAAACCTGACACAGACTGACAGCAATATATATAGTTTTAAAACTTGTAGTAGGTTGATGTAATTGTTTTGGTGGATTGAAGATTTTAACCAGTGCGTCATTTAGTTCAGTCTTTTGACCTGTGCTCTATGAGAGCTGCCTTAACAATCAAATTACTCATTAACTTTCCGAAGAAGTTGATTACAGGTAATTAACATTAATTATAAATA
>KN882551.1:125898-139031 GCA_000934455.1 Apostichopus parvimensis
TTACACCGTGGGAAACCTGATACAAGTCAAAGTGAATGCACTTGCCATCAGTCCCACGCAGTTGCTTTTCTTTGAAACAACTATCACATCCGACGTTTCGTATGTAAGAATACTTATTTTTCTTTCATGGACATACGGTAAAGTCGTCTGGTTGGTCTAATGGACAGCATAATAACATGGTGGTTATAATGACGCAATCATTCGAACCGGTGGTTTATACAGAGTAGCTAGGTAAATTGTTCGTAATCTGTACTACCTGCATGTCCATGAAAGTATAGTTTGTAAGTTTGAACGTGGCTAATTGGGTTGAAAGTGCAGTATTGCCTGTTGTGGAAGGTGACAAACATAATGTATGCCCAGTGATGCTGCTAACTCGTAAGACTGAACGAACTAACAATATATTTTATTCCCAGACTGACGCCCATGGCAGGAGACATTACCTTGAAAACACATCCAGTCTGCTCGGTTGATAAAATCTGGTGTTCAGCAGACGTACTTGTTGTACAGGCTACGAGTATAAGTAATGACGTCACTTGTTATCATATGAACTATTTATGAATGACATACGTTTAGAACATGAATGAGACTTATATTTAGTTCACAAATACCAATTGCAGACAGGCCGGGGAGAGTTATAACATTGTAATAATGATTGCATAGGCGAGTTTCGTGTTGTTCTCATTTACACGATTTTTACTTTGAGAATACGTCTTTCAGTTCACGACCATGGCAATATGTGCATTCAATATACGGTACCATGGAAACGGTTGCCAATGAAATAATGAATTCCACCCTCTGTATGACATTACAAGGAAACCTTGTGTAAAGAGGTTACTACGGGATGGTTATAGGCGTTTCTTAGGTTTGGATGAGTTAGGTTCGGTGTGGGGTGGAGTGGGGGTAGGGTTGGCGTGGGACTTCTGAGCAGGAGCGTATAAGTATATGCATCAAATACTCTGAAGACTGCGAAATGGTATTTGTTTGCCAGTAGAAGAGTTTGCTATTTTGCAATGAGCTTGTGTTGTTAGGTCAAGTATATCGCTGAGTAAATATTATGTCTAACGTTGATGACAATGAGATGGTTTTGGTAGTTTACATTTGAGCTTGTTTGTCATGATATAAACAAAGAATTACCATTACATACATTTGAAGCAAAATCCAAAACTGAAAATGATTAGACCATTTATTTATCATGCACAGTCCAGAATGTCAATTTAGGCATTTATTGTTATCGATCGCTTTATAGTTTTATCGCGTTCCATACAAAGTAACAATGAATGATTATACAAACAATGAATGGTTATGAGTGCAATAGTGCAAATATTTCATGAGTTGAAAGATGGAATGTTCCATTCAACGAGGCGCAGATTACAAATTACATCTTTCAACGAATGAAATATTTTCACTATTGCACGAATGGAAACCATTCATTATTTGTTTTATACAACACCTTCACATTTGGATATAATTGGATGTAAAATGCACTCATGCAACAGATTGTTTTGAACAGACAGGTTTCTCTGCTCTCTTACATTGAAAAAAAGTGCTATCAAAAAAGTATAACCCATGGTTCTATTTCATAGAGTGCAATAGAGCGGATTTTGCATGCAATCGACGAGCAATTGACCAATCAAATGGACGGAATATAATAAGGTGTTGTATAATAGGCTATAATGCATTTTTGTTAGCATTTGTGTTGAACACCAATTGGGAGAAATCATTTCAGAAACCATATAAATGCAACAGTACTGAGTTCGCACTAAACATGAATACCGACTGAGAAATGTCAGGGGCGAGGAGGGGGTGAGGGGTAGTGGTCAGATGTAATGTTGGGTGGAATGTGGTGCGATGCGCGGTCGGATCTGTGCACCTTGTAGTGATGTGGGAAATCGCCCACCCAGTAAAGGGAATTTGCCCATTGTCCCCACGAAAAGTAGGTGCGAGTATGGTGCATTCTGAGGGATATAGGCCATAAATTCGCTTTACTTGGTCTAAATGTAAGTTTGAGCTAATAGCTACTTGTGAGTATTTTGTGGGGGGGGGGTGGGGTGGGGTGGGGGCTCTTCACTCCCACACCCTTGAATCTGCGCCTGTACACCACAATGTGACAGTGATTAGCAATGTCGATATAGCCCTCCAGTCAATTACGACTTTGATAGAAAACTGAGTTTATTGACTGACACTGCATTTTCGTCTTTCTGACCGTTTTTTTATCACATAAAACCGACCATATTTTAATTGTTGAAAATGACATCATTTGCCACGAAAAACTTGAATATTTTGTAAAGTCAAACTCTATTTTGAGCTTTTAACTAAATAAAAGTTACTATATTCCGTTAAATAATACGTCCGTAACCGCAAAAAAATGGCATTGCATTGATAAACCAATCGTGAACTTCGGTATGAATATTCATTAAAACGAAAAAGGAAAAAAATGCCCGGGGTAGCTGAACTTGAAAATAAACACAGCATGAGGTACCACTTGCACTCTGCAGTTGTACGTTACAGCTACAGACCAAAGGTATGTGTAACACAGTCAGGTCAAGACATTGACGAAGGGAACTGGAAGGAATATCAGCATTATACTCCGCGTTCTCTTGTGTCGGTTACATATTCGGGAACAAACTTTGGGGTGATTTAGGGAGTGTAACTAACGTTACATAAGGATTCCGACGATCTTCTTTTGGACTGTTCATAGCGAATCGTGCGCACGGTAAAACGTTCGCTCGTCTATTAACCTTGTACTTTGCTGTGTGTAATTGCAACTAATCCTGCTAACCACCGACTTGAGCCAACATGAAGTTTCCGGTAAGTTGGTGTCGAGAAAAGAATATTCTGTTCCCAGTACTAGTACTAGAGCAAGGTTAAGCTTTATACTAATACCTATATGTTGCACACTGACAAGTTGTATCTGGGAATATGTCGTGTATTGAGCATTATATTGTAATAGAACTACATGTTGTTGTTCAGCGATATTATATTTTGGCCTGGGCTATCGTTATAGTTTAGTTATTACCCCAGCCCAGGGATAGGCCCTAAATATCTGTCAGCTGGTACCCAAAATTTGCCTGACCTCCTAGAAAAGTATTGCCCCCACCCCTGCCAAAAAGTAGAATTTGAGCTGTGCCCCGAGTCCAGCCTGTGTTAAAATGTAGACAGTCGTTGTGCATTTTAAGTAACTACCATAGGAAATTTCTTATGTAGCCTAAGGAAACAAACCTTGTGAATATATATAGGCATAGCAATCATAATCATGGATGGTATGGCTATCCAATCAAATATACTTCAACACAGGTGACAGGTATGTGTGACATTATTTTGATAATTCATTGTCACAATATGTTTTAACATCCATATTCTTACAGTTAGTCTGTAATTTCTTTTCTTGACAAACACCAACACCAAGGCTATGCATACAACACATTCATTATGAATTAAAGAGTATATTTGTATACCTAGGCATGCATAAGCTACTTACAACTATAACAATGTACCTGGACAAAAGTTGTAAATTGTCATCATATATACTTGAAATATTTACCAGTACACTAACAACAATTGGTGAAATATTTGATAGAGATTCAACCAAACGTAAGTCAATCTGGAAATAAACCTCAGATGAAATGCAATGGTCTCAATTAATACATGAACAAAAAGCTATGTATTTTTACAGCAATCTCAGTAAGGGCACTAGATGCGACATTGGAATATACCTCAGTCATTGGATGGAGAGTTGAATGAGGATTTTTATACTCAGTCTACAGTGTTTGCATGTTTATCAGATTTTCCTATGTATCTTGGTCATAATTCATGGAAGTGTTGGGTCAGAAAAATGCATATGATGGTAGAGAAAGATGTAGCGCTTACAGGTCATATTACTCAATGTTCGGACAAAGGAGTACGTAACAATGAACGGGGGAAATCCTGCAATCAAGCTACCTATATAATGAATGATTCAGATGAAAAACAACAACCTGGTACAACGTTCGGGATAAATAGTGCATTAATCCATCAATACATGAGCACAGAATACATAGAATAACATTAATAGGTCCAGTAGGGTCAGATCAACCTTGAGGTGGAGAAATATGCTGAAAATTGTGAAGCTACACCGGTACAACTTTACATGACTACATTTAACTACAACTGCCTTAGAACCTGTTAAACTTACCATGTATTCAGAAGAAGAAAAGAAGCTTAGAAAGCACAAAATAAATACTGTATATAGTGCAGCCAACTCAATACTATGTAACATTGAGGCAGGTAGCGTGGAACGAATTAAAAACGGCAAATTTGCATAGGGATGCCAGTAATATTCCTGATATGGTCTGTGGATTGCCTGGCATGTATAATACAAATTACCTGGTCACTATGTATGTGTGTAACAAATATGTACAGTGTTTAGTTTCACTGTACAGACTCTACCAAAACCGAGGACAAAATAATATGAGTAAAACAAAAAGCAAACCAAGAAACTAATTTCTTGGCAGTGTGCAACTATTGCATCATACGATCTGTTTCTCTAGGTCCACTTTTGTATTGTACAAAACTGAGATAATTTCAACTATCAATGTCTCAAAAATATTGTTAGATCCCACCTGGATCCTTTGAATGTGTTATTTTCTCTTTCATTCAGTCAAAAAGGAATTTCCCCTTATAGTCTATATCCTTTGAAATTTATTAGAGCGGTTAAAAGTGAATTTTATAGCTATACATGCTAGCAGTTTGTAAGAATGCATGCTCCCTAAATCAAGTTTGCTTTAAAATACTTCGTAAGTTACTACATTTTATACAAATTCCCATGCAGCTACAGTATATTGAGGAAATTAGCCAAAGAAGAGAGATAACAAAAATTGGGTAAATAATGCTGTGAGAGTGGCAGTGGAATTGTTAGTGACTATATTTTTGGACATTCTGGCATGTATGTTTGATGGAATATTGATGATCTTTGCACTTTTGAATGCCTCCATAGATAATTCGACAATACCTTAAACCTACAATTAGAAATACATCCTTCCTGAGTACACAGGACCCTATACCTGGGTACATAAATGATTCAGTTAATAATTCATGTGTGGACTTCATAAGCAGCAGTGTTACATTTGCATGCAGTATTAGTTCTGTACAAACTAAGCAGAGCTCTATATCTTCTCCTTGGCAACATTGTGCACACTACGATGTTCATAGCAAAGGCATGTGAAACGTACAACATTAGGGTTCGAGCTTAAGTATCACAACATGGATGTTTTCCACATGTGTATGTATGCACTTATAGTAATGGTATATTTGCATTGCTTTAATATGATATGTACAGCAGATCTCTACCATGTCTGTGTACTGTACAGTACATACCCACCATTGCTGTGCACATGTTCAGGCAGCTGGCATTATAGTTCCATTGGGTGGTTCACATGACCTTTTGAAATTAGGAGAAAAAAATCAGAAGTCTGCGAATGGGCCAAACTTTTGGCAAAATGGTACATCGTCATGGTTATGAGTGGATTGCTGAGGTTGTGTTTATGATGTATATATGCAATGAAGCTTTAACATACTTGTATCAGTCACTGTGTCAATTTTGCAGACTTAACGTTCTTAATGTCTGTATATTATAGTTCCTTTTTCTTCTTCTAACAAACCGCAGAATCCTAGTTTCCACTTAGCCAAAATTTTGAGGCCATATAGAATAAACGTACCTCATCATCCAATCAGAATGGTTGTAAATTTAATAACAACCTTACTTACACAACGCAGGTCTACTGCTTTTAATGGTGAACTGAATAAGAACTTACAGGGTGGTTTAGCCGGGCATTTCTAACAAGTCCTAAATGTGCAAATTCAGAAAATTTTCAATTTTTTGCAACATCTGCTCTAATACCTTAACTTGGCTTATAAAATGTTGTTGAAAAGTACCCGGTACAGCAATTTGAATTTATAGATTGAAATGCAAGAGTTGTCAATAAACAGAGATGTGTGAAAAATAGATCTTGGAGAAATTGCTTTGGGGTCCCAATTTGAGAGTCCATTCTGACAAGTTGCCCTCCAGACAGTGCAGGTAAGCCGAAATAAACACGAACATGCTCTAAAACCTTGGATGTTGCTTTTTAAGCTAATCCCCAAATGATGACAATAATATTCAAACTGAAGGGAAAAAAAAGAAGAAAATAGTAAACACACTACTCACTGTAGTTTCCTACATTTTAATGTGCAAATTGCCGAAATTTTTAAAGTACAGTTTAACTACCTATGTAGGCATTGTATTTGCAAACAGTCATTGATTCAAGGTCATTGAGCATTGAAATTGAATTACCTCATGTTAGCTGGAAAAGAGTTTTGGGAGTGGAAATTGCTTTGATGATGTTTCTGCAGTGGGGTTTAATTAGTACCCTGGATAAACATATGCAATTTCAATAAATATAGCATGCAGAAACTGTATAATACTTGGTCTGGCATATTAAATATTGCATGTCAGCTGCTTAATTAATTTATGCTATTTTTACCCCCCATAAAATGAGAATGAAAAGGAAAGAAAATTTTGTAATTTTCTACTCAACATTCTAGTCAGTTTCATGGAGTGCATTTAATTATCTATGCTGTTTGGTTCCATATCAAAGTAATATATAAGATTTTGGAGACGACTTCTTTAAATTATTTGTCCTCAAGGATATTTACTTGACCATAAAACGTGACTTTCATGTTTTCATACAGTGCAGTAAAAGTGATGACGTATTGAAGACGGCCACTGATGATCTACTGTACTGTTCAATCTAGAATTTGAATTAAAAATACTTAGACAATTAAACAGCCAAGTGTGCAACTTTTACATTTTTCAAGCCTAAATATTATCAAACAGTTTTGACTTAAGAGAAAATGTACAGTAAGTTTCCATGTACTGGAGTACTGCATGCACAACCGGTATGTACTGTACTGTATTTCTTCAGTGCAAATGATCAAGTGACGTAATCAAGTCGTTAGCAGAAGCTGTAGTACAGTTGAACTTCTTGTCCTTATAGCCAAGGCTCTTTGCTGCTCAAATATTAATCAACTCCTTGATCCAGCAGAGTTTTTGAAAACCTTCTCGTGATTGGATATCATCAGGCATCTTCCAGAAATGACAAAATGGTTGCTGTTTGATCTACATGTGTAAAGAGAACAAAACAGCTCTAAGAAATTCTGCGCAAATACAATTAATTGGTTAAACTCGTTTCCCCCGACACTATCAGTATACAGTAATTGCAGAGCAAAGAGAAGAACGTTGGAACGGATATATTATGCTTGGATTCAGCTCGGCATTGTTGTCAGAGTGCAGTGACGTAAAAGATGATGCTGTCGTAACATCATAGCTCTAGTCTGTGAGCTTTGTATTCTTTTTTATTTTTTAATTTATTCGCAATGTGTTGACTGGTTGAGATCATGTGTCATTAATAAGAATTTTGTGTTATTAGTAATAACAGGTGAACATGCACAGCTGTTGGCAAGTGAGGATTTCTTTACAGATATTTAGACGATGGAAGAATAAAGTGCTTTGATACACCCACAATTTCTTGTCTCAGGACAAACAAATAGGGTATGGATGTAACTTGGATGTAACACTTACCGTATCTAAACGTTTGTTACTTCGTGTCTGATGTAGAGGATAACAATTGGAACTCTCTTTCGCAGGTCGAAGTTCAATTTGAGTTGACCGTACTGATAATTTTGAGGAGCAGGATTTAAACGTACAGTAAATGTCAACTTTCACCCTAACGTGTTTTTGAAGTATTCATCCTGGTTGAGTTATTCTCGTTTTTTGTTTTCTATTTGTATCCGCATGGTTCCAGTCTTTATCGAGGGCCCTTTTCTAAGCCGGAATGGTAATTGGCAGGCCATGGGCTGTGCGCCGAGCATTACTGTTTCCCAAAGCGGAGTTGTTTATTGTCGCGATACAGATGAGACTAACTCACCAAGACATTCCTCATTCAGGTAAGAACTTGAGAGCTGGCTTCCAACATTCGTAGATTTTGTAAAAAATATCGTTTTTTTGACCGAGCGAAATACGTCGAACATGATTCGATCAGCTCTCATGAAAGTTTCTCCAAATGAAGACAATCTTAAAATTTTAATTTATACATTGTAGCAATTGTTGATTAATTATGTTTCTACTCTGCATAATTGGTGAACTTTGATTTGTAGACCTACTAGACCCAGCTACATTACAGTAAGTGACTGCCACCAGTACAAACATGGCTTGGCTCTAGAAATCATTATACATGTTATCTTAGACATTGAAGTTTTTGAACCTCAAGTTGGTCTCAAGATCATGAAAGCATATGTATGCCGAAGAAAGAAGCATTAGCATTTGATAATTTACCCATACTCTGAATGTGTACATTAATGAGTTCCTCTTTGTAATTCCCATTTAGGAAAGGAAAAAAGAAATGAGAAGCATAGACAATTTTTGTTTAAATTTTCATTTAGATCAGATTATAATTGTGAAGTTCTTCAATGGCACTCTTGGCAATAAAATTGTGTAATGTTGTGCGATTAATCCGTATATATCAGAAGTGTGTAATACAAGTATTGCCAATTACCTGTACTGTGAGTGAAAATTTTGTGTAATTCTAGTTGTGCAAGTCTTTCAAATGAGCTGTTTTGTCAGTCTAACCTATTACAAAATATTAATCAATATCATTTTCAGTTATTATAAGAAGAGGAAGGGGAGGGGGGAGGGAGGGAGGAGGGGAAGGAAGCACCGAATCAATTTGGGTGATGATATATGAATTAAAGGGACTAATCTTTCAATCAGATATTTCAACACAAAAGATGGACAACATGTACTAGCCTTGTCTCTGACTTCCTCAAGAGTACAATTTTGTCTTGTGCAGAACTGTCCTTAGGCCTATTGTATTGCTTGCAGGCATTGGACTGTGTGGGCATTCAAACCCCCTGTGGCCTAAGCTATGAAAGATTAATTTTGTTTTGTCCTCCTTTTTGTATGCAGTACTGTAGGTAGTCTTGATTTAATGAAATCCTATGACCGCTGACATTTATCAGTGCTACTGTATGGTTGATTCAGTCTGTCCCCCCCCAGCAGTGCGAAAAGTGCTTTCTTTTCTTGTAGAATATATATGCATGACGTTGCATCATCTTGCATGACATCACTCCTAATTAATATATCATTAGGTAATACTTATCATTTTTGAAGGTCTCTTTCTCAGTCTTTAAATAACATTATATATGTCTGGTAATAGTCGAATTTGATGAAGGAATTAGGTGTTTTGTAATCCAATCGTTGTTTACAACAGACACATAAATGGACCGGAAAAGGGAATTTCGATCATATTTTCCGAAAGTAACGTAACCACTTTGAACTGTTTAGTAAAAGTTGTTCTTTAAGGCATGAATGCCATCATTTCCAATTTTGATAACTTGTATATTAGCTGAAAAAATCTCCTTTACCACAAATTAATATCCATTTCTCTTCAAATCATATATGATATCCTATCATATCATATCAAATCATATCCTGTAATCAATTCAAGTTCACGGCAAATATATACACATGAATACAGGTTGACTAATACAGGTTACGAGTAAAGAGGTGACTGTCCCGTTCTATGTTGGAATGTTTTGCGCGAAATACTATAACTAAGCGTGATAAAACTATTGGAATTGAACTGCTCGTATCGAATGATAAGAGGAAAGCATTACGGCATTTTGTGTCATCGAGTTAGGTCATTTTCTGACGGCCATTGCCCCATTTTTCCTGTAAATTTAATGAAATACAGTAGGCACAAAGAGTGCTCTCTGAATAGGTACTGATATCAAAATCCATCATTACTTAGCATACATCTTTTACTGCATGTGGCTTTTCTTAAATCCTGAGATTTGTATTAAGTTGACTAACTATACAGTATTTCATACTATGCAGTGTATAATGCTGTGTATGTTTGCTGAGGATCATTGCTATATATACAGTACTACTACTTGTAGAGAGCTTGATTTGTCCTCTGCATAATCACATCCATGGAACTGTGAAAATTAATAATATAAATAAAACCTGGATAATATCAAAGTTTATTAACAGTACTCTCTACAGTATAAGACATTTAGATTTAGTGGACCACTGTGAAATAGCCATGAAATCCATGCATGCTGAAATTTGAACATATGTTCAATCATGGTGTGGGCTTTCTAAGATCCTTGGTGTGTGGGAAGGGGTTCATACTGACGGCATGACGATCAATACGAAGTTGAAATTTAAAGGGTGTGAAGACTTGCGCACAAAGAAACGTCTCATGCCGGTGATCTGACCTAGTTTCGAATGAGGTGTAACAGAAGTGTTAGACACCACCATCGATCCCAGAAAATACACACAGCTTGCTACCGTCCGTAAATAGACACTAGTGTACAGTCAGTTCATACAGCTGCGGTCAATACCCACAGCACAGTGGACAAATGATACAGTGATGGACATCTCAGGTCCAGCTAAAGATAACAATGTATCATGTTTCATTACTGTCTGCATTTTGTAGCGACAAGCAGAAAACTTCACTTGCAAGCAACGGAATGTTAACTTTTTCAGAGCGCGGCACGCGGTTTGGGGCGAGTCTTCGATGCCTTAAAAGAATAGCGTCCCTGTTTCTTCCCTCCACAGCCAACAGCAACACATTCACATACGTACAGCCACAACAGACGTAATTAAGTAATAGCGTCCCTGTTTCTTCCCTCCACAGCCAACAGCAACATATTCACATACGTACAGCCACAACAGACGTAATTAAGTAATAGCGTCCCTGTTTCTTCCCTCCACAGCCAACAGCAACATATTCACATACGTACAGCCACAACAGTCGTAATTAAGTAATAGCGTCTCTGTTTCTTCCCTCCACAGCCAACAGCAACATATTCACATACATACAGCCACAACAGACGTAATTAAGTAATATCGTCCCTGTTTCTTCCCTCCACAACCAACAGCAACACATTCACATATGTACAGCCACAACAGACGTAATTAAGTAATAGCGTCCCTGTTTCTTCCCTCCACAGCCAACAGCAACATACGTACAGCCACAACAGACGTAATTAAGTAATAGCGTCCCTGTTTCTTCCCTCCACAGCCAACAGCAACATATTCACATACGTACAGCCACAACAGACGTTACCGCGGAAGCAGGATCTAGCCGGGGAGGTACAACTACGGTGATTTACCACGGACGAAAAGACAGAAGGGGAACAATTAGCGTCGAGGTGGAAACCCAGACCAGCAGGTCTTCATTTAACAGTATGAAGGTATGACAGCTTTAAAACACTTGTTGTCAAATTTATATGTAACTTAGGTCTTCTAGACTGTTAACTTAAATAGGAATATATTCCAATATCAGAAAATGAGACAAATATAATCCCTAAATTTACTTTGGAAGAGAAGTGGTCTCATGAGAAGGAAGGGCAACGACAGGGGGAGCCGGTCGCTGCATGAGGTGCTTAGGTTGTGAGGAGACAGGTAAGCTCGTCACTCGTAAATTTATAAACCAGTAAGTTTTATCATTTTCAAGATGAAAACCCCATCTCAGTTGATTTTTTTCCCATCTACAAAAATGGGAAAAAAAATCAAATAAGGGGATGGGGGAGGGATGAATGGGAAGGGAGAAGGGGGAGAGAGGAAAAAAAGAGTACTCGATGAGCAACAACTTACGTGGAAGTTGTATCAATGTTTTGCTGTATCGATCATATAAGTTTCATCAAAGCGATACGGATCTTAGTGGGGGGCAGGGAAAATTTACTTACAAGGGTCAGTTGAAATAAAATCCAAACATTTTGAATTTTAGCGAACCAATGTTTCTCGTAATTGGTTGACGATCTGGAACGAAAAGATTAATACGAAAATTTGGGAGATTGAAAAAAGGCTGCAAACTTCCGTCCGTCTAGATATTCCCGAATGACTTTATTTAGAATTATGCAGAGCCGTGTTTATCCGTCGTCGGTGTGATAACAAGCTGTTTTGTTTGTGTCAGTATTCACGATAATTGTTGAGCCACTCGATGACACTCATACTGTGAGGGTGTTTGTTAAGTCGAGATGCATCTGTTGAATAATTGACTCACTTTTATAATCATTGATCTCTTGGGTTCGAAATGTTGTGAATAGACTTTTGTAAATGTGATCGAGTATAGTCAAGATACAAATTCACTTTTAAACCAATTAATATTTTACAATAGATTAGGTGCTATTGAATTAAAAGAAATCCTGTGGGTGTGGGGGTGGGGGTTGGGTGGGTTATGTCATTAGATATCAAGAGAGCTATTTCCTTTTTCGAGATTATTCCATTTAACGTGCTAAATGTTTTTAATGCTCCTTTTAACACTGAGTCGATGATGATGATGTCTGTTTCCGCCGATTTTGATCCAATGTTTCTAAATTTGAATAATCCAAGGACCAAAATCCCTGGTTTTTATTCACACTGTACAAAGAACAGAGCAGCAGCTTAAAGGTTGATTTGTTTGATGAAACTCTGATGATGTTTACAGGGATAGTATTCATTTAATTAATGCCTCTCTTACTTGGGGAGGTGGGGAGGGGGGAGGGGAATGGTAGTGCAAGATTGTTATCTGTTTGTATGCTAGGTAGATTGGACCGCATATGTATAGGAGACAGTTAAGTATCAACTTTTGTAAATACCAAAACCACTAAGTGTTTGGGTATTTACATTAAAAATTTTCAATTTCAAATTTGAGAATTTAGATTTCAGATTCAACTTTCGAATTTCAAAAATTAAATTCAAATTTTTCAATTCCAAATTTCAAATTAGTGGTATTTCAGTTGTACCAGTAGTCTACACTTGTTACATTGTATTGTACGGTCTGCAACCATTGTTTTTTGGTTGTAAATTCAACAAAAGACAATGAAAAAGACAGAACTGCTGCAATTAGCATCATTTAATTAGCTTGTAGTGATGCACATTACAGTACCGCCAATAAGTAACTTGGTAAAGATTAGCGCGATTCAGCGCAAAACGCAGCTTAACTGGAATTAACCTCGCTCCAAATAAAGGAACGCTACTTTCCCCGCACTCCAAATAAAGGAACGCAAATTCCCCGCGCTCGCTATTCACCACCAACACAATGGGAGTGAACCGATCGATACAACGCTATTCA
>KN882551.1:139081-150952 GCA_000934455.1 Apostichopus parvimensis
AGCGTCCCTGTTTCTTCCCTCCACAGCCAACAGCAACATATTCACATACGTACAGCCACAACAGACGTAATTATGTAATAGCGTCCCTGTTTCTTCCTTCCACAGCCAACAGCAACATATTCACATACGTACAGCCACAACAGACGTTACCGCCGAGGCAGGATCTAGCCGGGGAGGGACGACTACGGTGATTTACCACGGACGAAAAGACAGAAGGGGAACAATTAGCGTCGAGGTGGAAACCCAGACCAGCAGGTCTTCATTTAACAGTATGAAGGTATGACATTTTAAAACACCTGTTGTCAAATTTATATATGTAACTAAGATCTTCTAGACTGTTAACTTAAATAGGAATATATTCCAATATCAGAAAATGAGACAAATATAATCCCTAAATTTACTTTGGAAGAGAAGTGGTCTCATGAGAAGGAAGGGCAACGACAGGGGGAGCCGGTCGCTGAATGAGGTGCTTAGGTTGTGAGGAGACAGGTAAGCTTGTCACTCGTAAATATATAAACCAGTAAGTTTTATCATTTTCAAGATGAAAACCCCATCTCAGTTGATTTTTTCCCATCTACAAAAATGGTTAAAAAAATCAAATGAGGGGATGGGGGGGGGCGATGAATGGGAAGGGAGAAGGGGGAGAGAGGAAAAAAAGAGTACTCGATGAGCAACAACTTACGTGGAAGTTGTATCAATGTTTTGCTGTATCGATCTTATAAGTTTCATCAAAGCGAAACGGATCTTAGTGGGGGGCAGGGAAAATTTACTTACAAGGGTCAGTTGAAATAAAATTCAAACATTTTGAATTTTAACGAACCACTGTTTCTCATAATTGGTTGACGATCTGGAACGAAAAGATTAATACGAAAATTTGCGAGATTGGAAACGGCTGCAAACTTCCGTCCGTCTAGATATTCCCGAATGACTTTATTTAGATTTATGCAGAGCCGTGTTTATCCGTCGTCGGCGTGATAACAAGCTGTTTTGTTTGTGTTGTTATTCACGATAATTGTTGAGCCACTTGATGACACTCGAACTGAGGGTGTTTGTTAAGTCGAGATGCATCTGTTGAATAATTGACTCACTTTTATAATCATTCATCACTTGGGTTGGAAATGTTGTGAGTAGACTTTTGTAAATGTTATCGAGTAATAGTCAAGATACAAATTCACTTTTAAACCAATTAATATTTTACAATAGATTAGGTGCTATTGAATTAAAAGAAATCCTGTGGGGTGGGTGTGGGGGCGGAGGTTGGGTGGGTTATGTCATTAGATATCAAGAGAGCTATTTCCTTTTTCAAGATTATTCCATTTAACGTGCTAAATGTTTCTAATGCTCCTTTTAACACTGAGTCGATGATGATGATGATGTCTGTTTCCGCCGATTTTGATCCAATGTTTCTAAATTTGGATAATCCAAGGACCAAAATCCATGGTTTTATTCACACTGTACAAAGAACAGAGCAGCAGCTTAAAGGTTGATTTGTTTGATGAAACTCTGATGATGTTTACAGGGACAGTATTCATTTAATTCATGCCTCTCTTACCAGACACTCCGATCTACCTAGCCTCATTGGGGGGGGGGGGAGGGGGAGGGGAATGGTAGTGCAAGATTGTTATCAGTTTGTAGGCTAGGTAGATTGGACCGCATATGTATAGAAGACAGTTAAGTATCAACTTTCGTAAATACATAAACCAGTAAGTGTTTGTTTATTTACATTAAAAATGTTCAATTTCAATTTTGAGAATTTAGATTTCAGATTCAACTTTCAAATATTAAATTCAAATTTTTCAATTCCAAATTTCAAATAAGAGGTATTTCAGTTGTACCAGTAGTGTACACTTGTTAACATTTGTATTGTACGGTCTGCAACCATTGTTTTTTTTTGTAAATTCAACAAAAGACCATGAAAAAGACGGAACTGCTGCAATTAGCATCATTTAATTAGCTTGTAGTGATGCACATTATGTTGCCCGTCATTTACTGCAAAAACAAACAAATTCTAAAATTCTAATTTACATCTTAAAAAAACAAATTAAAAAACCCATCAACACTTAGTTCAGGCCTATACAGCTGAAGCTTTACAATATTTTCATGTAGCAGATCCTGTACCTGCACGCAATAGGAATATAATTACAGAATCGTAACCTTTGAAAGATTTTGGGTGTGTCATAAAATGACCAGTCATTAGGCTAATTACTGGCTCCTCCATCTTGACCAGAGAAACTAATTGATTGTATTCGGACATGGTTTTAGAAGTTAAGTAAAACTGGTAGAAATTGGGAATGTGGCTTATTATGCAATTGTGTTCACTGCAGACTTTCATTGCTTTTAACTCCTTGGGCTTGTTGATTTCCATAGTAACCTAAATGAAATACTGGTTATCACTAACTTTGTTATATGTCTTTTGTTATTTGTCTTTGACCATATATCCATATGGTCATAGTGGTGCTGTTAAATAGTCTGCTTTAAATGCTGTAGTGTACAGTTCTGCATCAGGTAGTATATTGTAGAGGAACTCAATGATGCTAAGTAATTGCATAATCTAATGTGTGAGAAACTTGCAGAAGTGGATATCAAGGAATAAAAGTCAAGCAAAATATGGCTTGTATTATACCCTTTCAATTTGCATAGCATCGTGAAGACATAAGGCTTAAAGGATGATGGGTAAATTGACTTTTGTCAGAGGTGTAAATGATAAATAGACATATTCTATTAGCATTGATTTGCCTTCAATTCGTATGTGCCATTTTCAAGATTTTGAAACTTTAAACTGACTTCACATCCTCCATCACCTGTCTCCTCCTTATATCTGCACTCTCACTCTAGCCTCTCTATATCATGACTTAAGTTTGACCTCTGGTGACCTTTTTGCACTGTTTGAAATTTTCACATTTTGTAATATCATTAATGTGAACTTCATCTCCATTTTCCATCATCTCTAAATTCTTTAATATAAATCTGATAATGGTTTGCTTTTGCTTAGAACTGCTTTAAGGAGATGCAAACATCGTCTTTGGCGAATTATCAATGACACAGAGATTTTTATGAAGGACAACTCCTTTCAACATGCAACCGAAGAAAAATCTTGATCCATCTTGGAGCCATCCTACCTAGTTTAAAAGGTCATATCTACTGGCTGTCATTTTGTAAATTTGTGATATCTTGTTCCGTTTGGGAGCTATCCTACGTAGCTTAAAAAGTCAAATTTCGTTTGCTGTTAGTTGGTAAATCTGTGATATTATAGTGGCACTAGGATCTGGAACCTTTCACTTAATTCTCTTTGTTTTTCATTTTATATTTTTAAGGTACAATGTTAATAGTGTTGACATTAAACCATTGGCACCTACAGTAGGTCATGTCATGCCAATCAGTATTTCAGATTCAGCACTTGCAAAACCCCGTCTCCATGACAGAAATTAAACATTGTTGTAAAAACATAAACAATTACAACACATGCATGCCTCAACATTTGATGTTATATTTAGACTCGATCAAGTCTTCAGTCTTATGTGTGGAGGAACATGAAATCTGTGTTTTCTTTTAAGTGAAAATAAAAATAAAAATAAATTAAAACTGTTAGCAAACTGCTTATCCAAGAGAGCCTGTGTAAGAGAATGTGTAAAAGTAAGTTGGCCTGACATTTCGATCCTAGCAGGATCTTCTTCAGAGGCTAAATGACAAAAAAAGGGGGGGGGGGGATCTTTTAAATGAAATAGGAGACTTTTCTCAGCTGTTTTGGGGGAAGTTGTGAAGTTGTGCGTGACAGTTAAATCTCTGCTGTACATACAGTAGACCAATAATAATGATGGTTCACGGTTTGTGCCCCCTTTTAAAAAGTAATATCGAACTGTCAGAATTATGCCAAATCTCTGACCTGTATCATGAGAATGACCGCAATTTTAGGACTCACCTAGAACAAATATTGCATCATTTGCTCATATTTGCATCTAAAATATTGTAAAACATTCAAGGCCTGCAGGCATGCATGATGCATGTGTGTATGTGTATTCATCTGTTTGTTTAGATTCTAAGATTGAAATCTAAGCCAAGAGGTGAGATTTTGATCTGTCCAGTCATTATTTTATGTAGTTCATTGTCAGCAAACAATTGGAACTGTTTGTAAAGAAGGGCACAACTGTAATAGTTTGTTCGAACTGAAAATTATAATCAAATTTGCAATATTGGTTTCTGTGTCAAAGTCTGTTCTAGGTCAATATAGCAGTGTGTTTTTATTTGTGCTTTCCTTATGATTTGGAAAAATTGACCTACTTTAGGTATAATGTTTACTGTACTTACAGTTACAAGAGAGTCCAGGATGTTAAAGTACAAACTAAAAATTAAGAGGAAAGGAGAAGTTTGGGAGGGGGAGGGATTGAAGGGGGGGGGTGGGGAATTTTGTACGTCAATGCACTTGGTTTTTGTTGGGATTTGAGGACAGTTCATTAAGCATGTTTTGCCATATGAATGTATGTCAGTAATTGTGCATCAGGCATTGCGTCAAAGGAGCTTTTTCCATAAATTGTTCGCCCATATCAGGCAAGCTAAGATAACCATGAACCTGAGTATTATTCAAACCAAGATAATGTACAGTTGTCTTCATCAGTTGTCCATCACAAGGAACATTTAGTAATTAACTTGTAATTAAAGATGATATTCCAGGTGATAAAAACAGATCTCAATAGGAACATGAATTTATGCGTGTAGGTATGTGTGTATGCATGTATGTATGTATTTTAGATCCTCCTGCAAGCAGGAACTCGCGAAGAAGCCTCATTGGCTTATCAAAGCCGCAAGCTGACCGAAGTCAGTCTCTTACATTCATATTTAACCTTCATAATTATGGATTGTCAATTGTCAAACAACTCTGTAACTGGACGACATACATTAATCTTGGAGTACGTGACTCGAACTGGGGACCTTATAATTGGAAGGCACCGGCGTTAACCACTGAGCTAACACTCCAGTACACTCCATACCTCTGTCATATTATCATGGCAATATATCATGAACTTCACAATCTGTTAGGTATAAAGTTGGAACTCTATATAAGTGTAGTATCCAATGCAACATAATGGTCCAAACAATAAAGTGGAAACTATATATTTTGCTGTCAGTGTCCGACTATGACATCAAACCTGTTTGCTTCAGGTGTGACAAAATATGTTGATTATTCTATCCATTGTACAAATACTTGAAAAAGCCACCAGGATGCTGAGAATATGTTCCTTTCATAAATCAGTCAAATTGTAAATCCCCCCAACCCCTCCCCCCCCCAACCTGGAGTCTCTCTTTAAATTGTACTTTCGATTCAAGAATTTTGTTGCCCAGACCCAGGACTGTACTGTAGCTCATTATGTTGAACAAGTATTGCAAATATATTTAGGATTTTGAACTGATGGTATCTTTTAAGTTCCATGCAAACAGTAGCAGATTTGTCTCCCATCTCACATGTAAGTTATAACACACTCCTTCAGAGTGTGTTGCCATGGTGACACTCCATGATACCTGAGGTCATTTACATTCAATACTGCCTGATAATCTCCTATCAGTAAGCAGATCCCGAATGGCATTGTAGGTGTACAGATTTGTAGTGTCACATGTTACTGTACAGTAGCTCTGCAGTTTGCATTGAGATTTAAACTTTACTTTAAATTGGCATCAGTTATTAACTTATTATGACATTAAAACCATGTAAAATTTAATCAAGCACTGTATCTGGATACCCGAGCTCAATCAATTTATAGGGACTCACAAAGTGGCAATACTCTTTGTTAGCAAGTAATTATTAATCCATTACACAAACTTTGTTCCGACAAATTTTAATGACATAATATTTATCAATTTCTAATCTTATCATTTGTACCCAATGATGTACTTCACTCTCTTACCAGTACGTGTCTCCATTCTATGTAAACACTCATATCAACCTACTGGAGTATTTAAAGTTGGTAATAGTTTAGCACTATGACCCTTCCCCCTCCCTCCCCCCTCCCACTCCTACTGACTCCTCCAGTTCAATTATTATAAGTTAAGTTGATTTGTCCATTTTGTCTGTCCTCCCCCCCCCCCAGTCTCTCTGTCCATTGTTTACTAACTACTCAGTTGCATAGTTCCATGAATTTGATAAAACTAGTCTTTGACCCAACAGTGACCTAACATTTCCCTAGATGTACAGTATAGATATATGCAGTCATGCAGTTAATGAACACCTTTCACAACATCCAATCTGGACACTAACTGCATCATGGCAGTATTTACCGTGACATGATATATATACTGTATCTAGCCTAGAACCTTTCAGCATTGGAAGTGTTAACTTACTCTGCTTTCAGTAAGTCTGTTCCCTATTGTAAGCCTATACTTAATTTCCACTTGATTTAACAGCAGTAAAGCCTCATTAAACATCATTTGAAACAGTGAGGCCTTGTGAAGAGATAGTTTGGGTGAATAGGCTCATGTGAAACCAGACAGTATAGAGAAATCTTTTGTACTACTCTCTTATAAAATCCTCTATCCCCATCTAAATGGCCGCTGGCCTCATTGGTAATCCTTACAGTCTAAAGGAAATCACAGCATTTTGGAATCAAAGTATTAGGAGTAGAGTAAATGGTCTTCTTTTCCATGCAGCATTTGAAATATTTAGACAGACTCCGTGTAGGATTTGTTACTTACGTGATTATAACTTACAACGTGTTTTTTTAAAAAAAATTTTATCGATATCATCCATATCCAAGAGGCACTCACCATCTAGTTACGGGTTTTTTCATCTTGAAAGTAGAGATTTGCTTCACTCCTTTCTTACCTGTCTACATTCATCATATGCACTCCAATCTACCTAGCTTGTATTAAGTTGGTAAATTTAAATCGGCACTTTACGGATCACGCCAATGAGCGTTCACAGCGATGACGGATTTAAAGGAGATCACATTCTATTTTTCATGGACATTTTAAATTAAAAAAATTTTGTGAGGGAAACAGTTAAAGGAATATCAGGTGAGAAATTACTCTTACAATCATAGTTGAATAAGTCCATTAAAAAAATTTTTAATCTTTGCTTCATTTCTTATTTTTGTTCTCAAGAAACGGTGGGGAGAAAATACTACTGTATGAAGTTAGCATTTGGAAATAAAGATGCTAATGTGATTTGTTAAAATGTATCTCACAACTAACGATGAAAAATTGACTTGTTTTTTTTATTTATTGTAAATTGGGTTATTTCCAACCCTGAATCATGCTTTCAATGGATTTGAATAATATTTCTTTGGAAATTAGAGACTTTAATCTCTTTCTTCTAATTTTATGATGCTGTTATTTGTTGGATATTTTGAATCATTTTATGTGTGAGTTAAGGTTTACAGTATTTTGCATTAATCATCCCCCATTTGAAAAGATTGAGGTTGAGGATAAACTGAGAAAATTTGAAGAAAAACAAAAATTTGAATAGAATACCTAGTATATATTTACAAAGAAAAATGGAGGCAAAATTTGATATATTTTATAGTGCTTTAAAGTCTTAACCTGCTCCCTGGAAGGTATAGTGCTTGTAGTTGATCTCCACAGCAGTTAAGAAGAATTTGAGAGGGACGGATATTATGTCATCGGAAAAGAGAAATAAAAATTTAAAAAGAAGAAAGCCGTTAATGTATCAGTCTTTAAAGGTTTCTACATGTTTTATATACTGCTTCCCTCTCGTTCCAGTCTCCTATACACAGGGAATACATTATCAGGTATCACATCACAAAATGCGACAAAGAAATTGGGCAAATTGCTGTAAAACAAGTGCAAGGACGTACAGCAGTTTATTTTGTTTATTATTCCCTGATAAACTTGTATAGATCTACCCTGATTAAGCTGAAATGCTTTACTATGATATCTTTTTTTCAAATTTTCATAGCCTTCAAAAGGGATATTCAGAAAGACCGAAATTGATTGTTTACTAAAAGGCGCCGGATATTTTTCCGCAGCTTCACAAGGGCAAAAGTGCCCGCAAAACCACGTCATCTTCATAGCATCTTGTTTGGCGAAGATAGGAAATGTTTTCTAATTGTTGTGGTATTTTATTATTGCATCTGGCAACAACAGAGTTAATGATGTCATCACAGCCAATTTAGTTGGAAATGTTTTCAATTTTTTCTTGATGATAATAATTAACTGCCTAATTCACAGAGGAAAATATATATCTTTAAAAAAAGAAAAGAAAAAAAAGATGCATTTTCTCATGAAATTCGGGTACAAAGAAACCTGGACAGCTTCAAGTCCACATTTCATGGAGACATCGACAAGAAGATTAAAATAGGAAAGGAAAGCTTAAAATTGAAGAACATAATTTAGTTTATGACATCACAGACCACCTTCTGTGATCCACTCCAGGGAAGAATCGCGTGTCTAGTCAGTGAAAATAGGTAACATACTTATACAACCATATCTTCAGTTAGAGACATAAGATATTGAGATGGAGCTTTCAACTAACTAACAGTGTAGAATATTTTCTTTTTCCATTTGTATGTCTCACATTGTCTGCCATGGGAATATATCCCCTTGATGTTGTCTTGTAGGTAATTAGCAGAATGTAGGAGGAATAGCAGGGGGGGTTGTAATTTGTCCCAGACTGAAATGAGTGAAAAAAAAAGTTAAAATAAACACTCATCCAGTGCTTTTTTATTGCATTTGTACGAAACAGTATAAAACGGGTAACAATTGCCTATTGTTTTATGACAGCCATTTGGAAGTGGAGGTGCGGGGTATCACTCTATGATGAGGGCACTTTTTGGCAGGAGTCGGACGGGGGAGGCGGAAGGGAGATCACAGAATGCCGGCAATGAGGGTCAACAGCATAATTTTGAAGTTGGATGTAAATAAAACTTGTAACATACATGATTACAGTTGTATCTGTTGTAGCAATTGACGTACTTCAATTTGATGGTATTTTTCCTTTTAAAACTGTACTTTAGGTTGCTTATTTAGAAATGAATGCACCTACTGTACATACCATGTACTGCCTTAGTAACACTTTAATAAAATAGGGAATTTTCTTATTGCTAAATATCAAGTTTTATGATGAGGTGATAATGGGTTTTTCATCCAAAAAGAAATTTCTGTCAATTGTGCACTTATTCTATCGGCAAAGCTGGTTGTCATCCATCTCAATGAAGCACTGTAATCGTTTTGAACGGAAATAAACATTGACAAGTTTGACAACATGGTGGGGCAATTTCCCTGTGATATTTGGTAGAAGTCACTGTTGCGGTTAATAACTGCTGTATCCAATTGCAGCAAGTGAGGCTATGATGAGGCCCATGCACATAGGTTACAACAATGTGGCAAACATAAGATGAAAGTGTTTAACTCATGCCATACCTGCATGAATCAATGATGCACATGCTTATGATCTTCTTCTGAAATGAAAGAGCGAAAACTAACATTGAAAATAGATCAGATCATGAGCTCTCACTTAGTTGTATGAATCAAGTTAGGATATTATATAAGCTTAACGTTAATACACTGTTTATATGAATCAACGGCTCTGTATCTTTGTATTTTTGTATTTTTTATGATTATGATTTTTTTGATATGGAATATTTTGGGTGTGCAATTACCCCTTGCCCCCCCCCCCCCCCCCCCCTACGTCTCCCTCCCTTGGCCAAGCCACTGTAGTTGGTACATGTTTTTTTTTGTTGCATTTACTAGCTTGCACTACAAAGTACATTTTGGCTTCAGTAAATATAGCTTCATATGGGATTTAAGTGTATTCTCAAAGATATGAAAAATCTGTACTGACTTTTAACTATTTACTCTGATTGGAGTTGAAGATTTTTCATACGACAGAGTTAGTTACAAGTTAGGTACAGAAGCTTAAAAGTGCCATCATCATAAGAAAACTTTTCCCAATAAGTTGACATTTTTCAGTAAATTGTTTAGATAACGAGATAATATCTTATCAAAATTCAGAAAAATGTTGGATTGCTCAGTTGCTTTAACTGAGCAATTGAACAATTCACTGCAAAATGTTTAATTGACAACTTATCATATCTCGTCAATTCAACATTTTTCTGCAATTAATTGTTCACTTCATTCCAACAGAGCAATTGAATGTTGACTTTATTAGGGCAAAGTTTTCACATGTTGATGGCACTTTTCAGCTTCTGTAGATAGGTAATCCAAGACCCTGGGAGATTTTGTAACTATTTTGGTTGAAAAAAAAACACAAAAAAGACCAGCTCTGCTGTAGCTATTTTTGGAAAATTGTCTTCTAGAAATTCAAACTCTTGTTTCATCTTCCTGACCATATCGTTTCTGCTTGCTTGAGAGTTGACAAAGCAAAAGAGTTAATTTAACTTTGTACCCTAACAGGTAAATGTTTGTATAGTCTGAATTGAATAAGTCTCTAGCTCCTCTTCTGTTGTGGACACAGTCTACCAACATCACTGTATCAGCTAATACGCAGATGGGGGGTTAGTTACACATCGTCCGCCGCGCGGTGTTGATTGTCAACATACCTGCTACTTAGACAGCCATTTAACATGTTTTATGTTGTGATTAGGTGCTTTTGTTAAGAACCTTTGTTTATGTAATTTGCTTCCAAGTTAACCAGCGGTAACCATGTACTGTAAGTATTATGGAACTTGTGCTATTGTAGAGAGAGTGAACCTAGAGGTTATATGTTTGTTCAGCGGCTTATCTTTTATTATGAACGGGATGAAAGCAATTTACACATGTTGCCTTTTGCTTTTGTCTGATCCATTTGTGATATTTGTTTGAGGAATATTGTGTGAATGAATATAACAGGTCTGTATATGCACCAATTATATCCATGTTTACACAATCGGAGGATGGATTTAATTTAAAACAGGCGGTTGTTTGTTCCTCAGTTCTTAAAAATGGAAGATATGACTAGTTAACTCAACTTTGAATCTCTCTTTAAAGGAGAGTGAGTTTTGCAACCACAAAGCAGAGATCTCTGATCTGAGAATAGTGCACTGATTTGATATCTCATGGAATTAATTCAATTATCTAATCTCTTCAACAGTGGCGGAGCTAGGGGTATTGGTCAAGGGGGGCGAGAATGGTCTGTAGGGGCGCTTTCGACACTATCTAAGCGGAGCGCCACCACAGGTTGGCCCGGAGCGTACAGAAATTTTTTGAGTAAAGATACTCCCAAGATCGCCGGAAATGACCCTTTCCGTTGCCTTGCTAATTTGCAGATAATGTGACAATTTACATGTATATCAATCGGTAGATGAGAGCACAATAAAAAGTCACTAATTGCGAATAAGTAAAAAGTGGTAAAAAGCTGAAAAGGGTGCCAGCAGTCCATTTGAGTCCATCAGGGGGGGCATCCGACCCCCCCCTGACTGTATGGACACTCCGCCACTGCTCTTCAACCATGCATGACTTAAATTTAGGCAGGATTTTTAGACTCGATATGTCAAAATCCAAGAAAAGAGCAACTTGGTGGATTTGTTAAGTTTTCTGTGTTGATTCCAGTTTTCTTATAAATTCTTATAAAGCTTAGAAGACTTGGTCGTCATGGTAAACATAGATCTCTATAATCACATTTGGTATAACGATGGTTGGCTTTTTCTTTTTCCCTCAGTCATATAGAACTGCTGTGCAAGATATGAAGCTCCATGAACTACATCAGTTTAAACATAAATTGTGGTCAATTGATTAAATGTAAATGTTTGGGTATATGGCCGGCATAAAGCAGTGTATTAGTTATACTGTCGTTGGGTTTCTACTCGGGCGGTTCATTGCTTACCTCTCTCCTCACAATATCAGCACTCTTGGTCTACCAGGTGTGCCTATATAGAGTAAACTGGTAGTATCAAACCTTTCTAGCAGTTCCAGGTCCTCTGTGACTGG
>KN882551.1:151057-164767 GCA_000934455.1 Apostichopus parvimensis
TCTAGCAGTTCCAGGTCCTCTGTGACTGGCCAGTCAACACCAGGTTTCTTACGTGCTCTCATGCACACATACATTGTATGATTTCACCTCAAATACATGTGTATTCTACATTTCACAAAAACGAAGCAAAAAACAATTTTGTGTTGATCTTTGCATTTTTCTTTGTTTCAGGGCATCGTCAATGAAGTAAAGCTTGGTATGATGAAACTGAACCAGCCAACAATGCAGGTATGACAATTAATTCTCGGGGGACTGGGAGGGGGGCTGGGAGGGGGGGTTTGAGGGGGGATTTTATCATGTTCGTACGTAACAAGAAGTATGAAACCCTGACATAACAGAACATCTCAGTATCCAAAGGCCAATCTCTTAGGCAGATGATCTAAAAGGTACTATCAAGGAGAGTTCTTCATTAAGTCAGATAATTACTAAACGTGAAATGAACTTTTGCAATTATGCTTGTTTTGATGACATCACATACTGTATTCTATACCCAATGACGTCTTTCCCCACACGTACAGTAGCTGCTTGACGGCGATTATCTTACAAACTTCTATTGTTATCAGCTATTTCACAAACTGAAATCTTTTATGGCCATTTTATCGCTTAGTTCTGTGTTTTTTGATAGTATTTATTTAGTTCCTTGAAAGGACGACACTGTTGGGCAGAATTTAAGTCTTGATATGTCATAGTTCGAAGAAAATAGAGGGTGGGGGAGAGGGTGGGGGGTAGAGGGTGGTGGGTGGAGGAGAATGAGTATCAGCAATTTTTCTTATAGCTCTTACGGTTAATTTCAAGATTTTTGGCTTCATTAAGATATACTGTATGTCAATTTTGGCCTATTCACTGAAATTGAGGGAATGAAACATTCAGACAAACATATTGCATGTAAATGCCTCTCTTTTTTCTCCAAAAATTAATGACGGATACTTGCATGGTCAGATGTTCTTGACCTGTCCATTCATAACTGTACGTTTAGGCTATATGCTGGGTTACAAACTATACACCCGACATGCCTCGCACCATTACGTAATGTCCGTCACAGATTTCAGCTTTTCTCTCTTATAGAAGAAGATAAAGCATGGAGGTATGTCTTACACAGGACACATTGATACTTTTGAGTCATTGCTTGGGTCCATGACTGAGCAAAGATGATTCAGTGTAGAGAGTTGTTTATCAAATATCTGCTGATTTCAGGAAAAGCATGTCTTTCATTAATATTTTGAAGAAGAAACAGGTCTGTTACTTTGTATGTAAACTAACTTTTGGATATTACATTTGCTTGAAATCTTTCTTCGAATGGGCCCAAATTTTGGCAAAAATAAATATATCGCCATGATTTTGTGATCATCAGTGCACCCCCGGTGTTCATAGTTTAAAGGTGTGAAGACTCGTGCAAAAAGAAACATCTAGTGCCGGTAATCTGACCTAGTTTCGAATGAGGTGTAACAGAAGTGTTAAACACCACCATCGATCCCAGAAATACACACACAGCTTGCTACCGTCGGTAATTAGACACTAGTGTACAGTCAGTACTTACGGCTGCGGTCAACACCCACAGCACAGTATACAAACGATACAGCGATGGACATCTCAGGTCCAGCTAAAGATAACAAGGTATCACGTTTCATTACTGTCTGCATTTTGTAGTGACCATGAACAAAACATCACTTGCAACCAACAGAAAGTTAACTTTTTCAGATGGCCGCACGCGGTTTGGGGCGAGTCTTCAATGCCTTTAATGCATACTCATGCTGTAAAGTTCAACAGCACTTGGCAAGTTTTCAGCCCAACAAGTTTGATTAGTGGGATTGGAATTCACATAACATACTCGACCTAGTCTGCTCTTATAAAATTATGGATCATGGAGCCTTTGACCAAAAATCTGCTTTATAGTCTCGAACTTTATCAAAATCAGTTACCTCAGATCTTGTTTTAGACATTTAGATCCATTGGAAGGGAAAAGGTTTGCCAGATCTGTACATCGCATCCTACACTGCACACAACATTTCACTATCACTCACATAGTTGTTCATGTATGTATGTGCATGCACACTGAGTGGAAAGTATGGATTACAGTATGTTTCATAATGTAAAGTTATACCTTACTGCAAGGATACAATTGGTATGGCTCACACTGATTTATGATAGCTCTAATGGGTTTTTGTCCCTGACACAAATGTAGCTCTAAGATCAAATGTTGACAGCCTGAGTATGAGTATATGGGTGGTCTAGCTAGCACAGATAAAAGATGAGATTGAAAGTGGTCTCAGACAAAAGATGAGACATGGAAGTGGGAAATGTCCCTGGATCCACACAGAGCGACAACTAATACCTTTAGGGCATTATGTATCTTAGAGCTGGAATTAAAAGCAAGATAAATATGATTTTGAACCTGATGTGCACATTAAAATAACTTTGAAGGCTCGGTATCAGACTCTGTGCTTGTGATCAAGAATCAGTATGTAAGGTTTGTATAACTAGAAGAAAAAGGGGGGGGGGAGAACCATGTGTGCAGGGGCTGCTTAATCATAATAATAATTATCAGCAGTTTTTTTTACAAGGCTTAAGCGACCACAAATGTGGGAATACCTACAAGGGCTTATGGACTACAACTTACACATCTGTCGGGTGGCTCCCAATTCAACATTTTATTAACTCAAATTTGGAATCCTTTTGATTTAGAAAGTCATTTCAGGAGGGAAAACCGTAGATTGCTCTTGGATGAATAAAATACATGATCATTATTGTGCCAAGTAACAACCGTAACAAACAACAATGGAAGTTAAAGATCACCGCTGATCCCGGGTCAACTCAGTGCTCTGTTAACATAGAAATCAAGTCTATCATGGGGTTCAAATCATGGGGTACGTCTGATTCACGTAAACACTATAAATCGGACCCAGAGTGCACTGTCAACACTGTGCCTGATGTCTAGTGTAAAACAGGGATTTAAATGTTACCAAGGAATTCGTATTAAAGGAAATAAAGTAAGTAAATTTGGCAGTGCACGGTCTCCCTTAACACCTGCATAGACTCTACTTTACCAACTTCCTCGGAGCCTTTAAACTGTAACTGTTACATTTTTAGCACTGAATTCATCTCCACCTGCAACCTCTCACCTCTCATTCTCCATTGACCCTCCTCTTACAGAAAACAACCATTCACCTTTTTTTTTTGAATCCCAACCATATTTGCCAAGTCAAACGCCTCCTACTGATAAATATTGACCATCACGTTCATCATTAAATCTGTGTTTGGTGGACAACTTTACTATTCGAAACTTTCGGATTATTTGCTCTATATTCATAAATAGGTTACATAGATCTGTAAAGTAATGTTATCAGTGAAAAACCCAGCGTATTCTCCTCTTCTCCGCTCTTACCATTGGCCAGTCAATACATAATGCACTTTCCCTTCTACCTGACCTACTCAATAGGTAATGTTACAGCACCATAATCTCCCACCCCCAACTCCCCCCCCATAAATGAACCCCCCTCAATATGAGCATGAGACACTCATGGACTTTATTATAATCTTCACATGCACTGTGGTTATACTGTAGATGGACCTAATAGTTTTGGAAAGCTGTCAATTATGAACTGAAGTTTTATTGTAAGCTGGTCAAATATTTCCTGTTACTTTAAAAAATTTCTACTTAATTTCAGTACAATATTACACTTAACCCAATATCAGTTGACCAATAAGTACAACATATTGCTCACAGCTTAAATGTTATAATCAAGTTCTTACTTCTTAGTGATGTTGAAACCTGCAAGAACCATCGCCACAGTTAAGTTAACCCCCATTCTGACAGAATAAAAACTCAAGGTTGTTCTGTAAGGCATTAAATTTTAGATCGTGGGCACCAATCATCCATATTATTTCTAGTTGATTCAAAAAGTATTTCATGCATGGACTGTAATCTTTCTTTCCTGGAAAAATAAAAAAAATTCTGCTAATCTTTGCAAATACTTGCAGGATATCTACACGGACAGTTCACTCCTATCGAATCCTGCAAGCTCGTTCAATGTCAATTTTTCTCTTTCTTGTCATTTCGAAAACATGGGAGAACAATGCCGTGAAATTTTGTCAAGTCAGTCGAGAATGAAAAGTAAATTAAGGAGCCCATAATATACGCGACACATTTTACAGACCTTGCAACGTCACTGAATTGGTCTGCACTCTGCATAGGTCATGTCTTTTATAACTTTTGATAATTGGATATAGTGAATAACCCATAATTCTTCATTATAGATTCATATGCTCCTCTATGATCAGTTTGGTCTTTACTCTTAGCCTTTTGTGAAGTCAGTTCACTTGCCAATTATCACGATGGTTATAGTAAGAATCTCAATTCATCATCAGTTACAAGATGATTAGTGAATTGTTTTGATAGGTCAAGGAGCTTTGGGCTTGAATAATATTAATTATCCCACGCACATTTGTGCATATCAGTATTTTCACAGTACTGCTCAATCAGCCTGTACATACGGCAGTTACCTCACATTTTGATAAGTTCATCTTTTGCTGACTTGTTTCTTCATCCAGCTACTGTAGATTCAGTTTTTTCTCCTTCATGATTTCATGCCTTTTTTGGAGTCAGTTTAATAACATGCCAACTTATAATGCATCTCAGTCTTTAATAAATTTACCCAAAAATTTCTAGCAAAACTTAAACCATGGTCATCAGTTTTATACTAATTTTTGCTTACGTGCTTGTTTACTATTCGTGGAGTATCTACCCAACTCCGATATTTAATAAACGTGTGTGTTTGACCCAATTCAATTTTCTTGGAAGAAATTGACCAGGCTTCAAAGCTTGCGGTTGCTGTGTATACAGTTACACAGTACAAGCTGTAGTGCACTATAGGAATAGTGGGTGCAGAATACTGATGAACTGCTAATGGATTTAAAATGGTTGATGTCTGCAAATATGTAAATGCCACGTTAAGACAATATATTTATGGTCACTAAATGCTTTGCAGAACCTGATATGTTTTCAAGGCTGTTATCAGAGGATAGGGATTTTGATCATGCTTGCATTACTGTAGGTTATAGCTTTAGTCAGCCATATACAGTACAGTATGTATTAAAGGAAAGACTTCATATTTGTTCATATTTGTGAATGTTCCTCTGCGGTTGTTGTTTTGTTTTGCCAGCTCTTGTTCATTATATGGCAATCGGCTGTTTTACATACTTCCCTTCACATTGTAAATATTTATGTGAAAAAACAAATAAATAAACATTGAACAAACATAGCAAACAAATGAACAACATTATGGAGATCTACAAACCCAACGATCATTGTATTTGTGATTGAGATCTGTGTCATGAATAACAGCTTCCCCAAATCTGGTGTATTGATAGACGACATATATATATAGTACCGTATACAGTATCTGAATTAGGCAATAAACCTCAAGCTTCCTTTAACTGCATCTACATATAGCTTCATTGTCTTTCCTCGCATATATCCTACCAACTATATAAAGCCATGTTTGTAACATAACAAGTACGCCTATCCATTCTATCGGTTGTTATATACCTGTTGATTTTTGAGTATTTCACTTGAGTTATTATGATATATACATTTGTACTGAGAGTTCATTAAACTGAATAGAAATTGTTCCATATCGCAGATCAATGACCTAGCTTTGAATATGAAAAAATTAAAATAAAACTATTGAAGTTATGAACACTCAGCTTCATTCTCAGCTTTCATTTACATATTACAGTAATATTGTAAGTTTGTCAGTGGAAAATGTTTATTCAGCTTGAAGTGGTTGTTTTTTTTCACATAATTTGGGAGACTTTGATTGATTTGTAGTGTATTAAGGCCTGCATATCTTTGCTTTACAATGGGACAGGTTTTATTGGTTTTCGCCAAGGAAGACACCCAGTGCGATGGCTTCCAGACAGCTTGTGAGAAAGGTGGATACAAGTGCTCGTTGGTTCGGAATCATGCTGATGCTCTGGAGACTTACCTGGAGGAACAACATGATGTCGTCGTCATAGATCATAGGAATCCAAAGACTATTGATGCGGTTGCTCTCTGCAGGTGAGATCCAATTGTCTCCATTCTCCTGTTAGTTCAGTGGTCATCATAGGCGTAGGAGGCAGGGGGACTGGGGTAGCTGCAGCGCCCCCCACCCAAATTTTTTTGGTGAAAATTCGGGCAATAAGCTGAGAATTTTCGGGCGCCTACTGAAAGGAGAATAATTTGCAGTGTTTTTCAATTTTTTTGGTGCAAAATTCGGGCAATATGCTGAGAATTTTTCGGGCACCTACTGAAAGAAGAATAATTTGCAATGTGTTTTCAATGGTTAAACTTATATGATTATTATCTTTATTGTTGTAACGACTTCCCCAACCCAATATGGAAGGGTAATAACACGGAAAATGATTGTATGTTATTGGCATGTGATGTAATAACCGATGAATGCTATATGATATATGCACATTAACATGAACAATTTTGGTTATATTTTTCGGGTAAGTCGTTACAGCCCCCCCAAATCAAATTAGGCTCCTACGCCTATGGTGGTCATCGTAAACTGCGATGATCATAGAAGCGTATATATGGAAGAAAGGAGATGTATATCTTGAAGAAAAGCAATTTAGAAATATTTTGAAAGGATGATGTTAGGTAGAGGTTTAATCTTGATATGCCATAGTAACAAAAAGGCCTATATATTTATATTGAGAGCATAAGGAACATTTATGACAGCCATTCCAGTTCTCAAGATGTTCAGCTTTAAAAATGCTAAATTTATCTCCTCAAGTGCTCCTCTTATGGCCAAATTGATGATAATGGTTGACTCTTCATTGCTTTAATGTTAGTGTTAATGGCAATCCATCGTTTTATAAATTCTGCGGTCTCGAACAAACATGGTTTTTTTTCTTTTAGCTTCATTACAGACAACAGAGCATCCATCCAACACTATTTTGTTGTTGAAAAATTAGTAATGAATTGTAAACATTTGTTTTGAGGCCATCAAATCATGTTTTCCTATCAGAATTTTGTCATTTTTGTGTTGCATCTGCTGGTATCTTTATTGACCTAATGGTCTGTGTGTTAGACTACTTTGTCCAGTCAATTTAGTTAGTCGGCCTCAGATTTTTAAAACGTCATTCCTGGAAAAGTAAAAGTATATTACAGAAATATACAACCTGGCCTGATAGAGTTTGTGATTTAACAGTCTATAAATGAGTCAACATTAAATTTCTGCCCAAAGTCACCCTAAAATATACTGTAGTTGTCTGTTTTGAGTTAACCTTACTACCATGCAAAGAGAAATTTGTATGATCCCTTAATTAATGTACTGTAACTGTGTTTATGTTCATAGGGTCCTTGATGGGGTACAACTTCATAGCTGTGCTGATTTTTTAGTTTCTTTCTTTTTTCCGACAAAATTAAACTATCTTTCTGAAAGTAACTTGTTGAGGACATTGTTTTCTTCAAGGATAAAATAACTATAAATAAATAACAATCATACACACAGAGTCGGCGTCGCTAAATATAGTCTTGCATTTCTTTCGTAATCTGAGCAATGGCTGTATTAATCAGAGTCTGCAAGAAAAGTCAAAGACATTGACAAAGTGGTAGATTATGTACCACGTACGTATATGGGAGATGTTTCGTGGCTTTTAAATGCTGTTTTTTTCATGTGTAGGAATCGGAGACCCTCTTAGTGTTCACATAATGTGAGTTTATTAAATTGAGTGTAACAGCCTCATAACACATCTCAGCACTTAAAGGGTTCCCCATGGATAAATTTAAGGGCAAAAGGTAGACTTTTAGTACAATATCTCTGAATGATTCAAGGATATATAATAACATAAAAACAGTATTTTGGTTCTCCTGATGGCTATTTTGAAAGATATATTTGTAAAAGAAATGTAACCGGTGCTGTCACTATGTGGATAAAGGCGATGGCATTTGAAGCAATGAGGCTTAGCAATCGGGAGGTTAGGGTTCGATGCCCGGCCGTGTCATAGTGACATGGGATTTTCATCCAAGAGCAATCTACGGTTTTCCCATCTGAAATGACTTTTTAGATTGAAAAGATTCCAAATTTGAGTTAAAATGTTGAATTGGAAGCTGCTCGACGTGAAAGTTGTATTCCATAAGTCCTTGAGGGTTTCTCCCATTTTCGTTAAAATAACTGCTTATTATTATTATGATTATTATTATTTATTTATTATTATTATTATTATTATTATTATTATTATTATTATTATTATTATTATTATTATTATTATAATTACTATTATTTTTATTATTGTTATTATTATATGTTCAATTTCGGGAGTCTCTCCAGCATTTGTGATTGCCACAATGCACTACAAAGTTATAGGAGTTTGAGGGCACCTCTGAGCACTACCACCCTCATTAAAGATGACAATAATAAAAAATAAATTAAAAAAAGGAGTTTAGTAATGAATATACTTACATGGTTAAACAACCTTCATATTGACAAAAAGAGCTTTCTCAAAAGGTTATTGCAAGAGTGGCCGCTTGTCATATATAAACCTTTGTGTTACAACTACTAGTAATTTTGCTTGGGAATTTTGTTGTAACCATTCCTATTTGAAAGGCAGCTTTGTACTTTTCCTTCCTTCACCTGAATCTTTGTTGTGGTTTAGATAACATTTGTCATTATTTTTCAGGTCACTTCGTGCTACCAAGCCTAGCGAATTCACAATAATCCTGGCAGTGACAAAGAAAAGGTAAGATTAGTGGGATAGTATTAGCTATAAATCACACCTTTGGTCAGAAACGACTTACGACACAATTCCCCTTCCCCTCCCCCTCCCCCCTCCTCCTCCAAAACATATCTGTAGGCAATATGAAAACATATTCTTCAACTTTCCGTAACAAGCACAGGCACTTTGCGTTCTAGGCTATCTTAAATTTTTAACACCTGCGTAGAAGGCGGGTTGCAGCTAGGCCTAGCCTACCTATACATGAAGGATTGAGTTCCTTTACAGGTAGGGCTATCTAACCTACATCTCATTAAGAACATTTTCACTCTGCTTGTACCAAATGTGGTACACATGCAGGTATCCCAAGCGAGGCTATACAGTAGACTGTAGCAAAGAGGAATGGTAGTGTTCTGTGACTGTAGCAAATGAAATGTGACCTTCTGCATTATGCCCCCTATCTGTAAATATTTCATAGTATTAAGCGTGCATTTCATATCCTATACTAGTGCATGTGTTTCAGTTGTGTTTTTGGCATCTATGTATAAAACCTTAGCTTTGTTTGCTAGAGAAAGCTATGTAACAGCTAGTACCCTTATTCAGGGGGGTAGGAAGGCTCTTCCAAAAGGTGGGGGGGGGCACAACATCAGAGGGGCACTTTCTCATTCCACAACCACCACTCGTTATGGTATAAACAGATACACACTGGCCATATCACTTAAATATATATGATGTGTTAGTATGCTATCAATACTATTTATTAAAATAAAATAAAACTGTTAGCAAACTGCTTATCCACTAGAGAGCCTGTGTAATAGAATGTGTAAAAGTAAGTTGGCCTGACGTTTCGATCCTAGCACGATCTTCTTCAAAGGCTACATGACAAGTCATTTAGGCTAAATGACTTGTCAGGCCAACTTACTTTTACACAATACTATTTATTGAGATTGTTATCCGTGCTACAAAAAGATATGGGATGCCATTTTAAAAAATAGCATGTTCAGACTAAACATAAATAATTAAACTAAAATATTAAAATGAACAAAAGCTTAAGATATCCAAAAGACAAGTTCTTCATCAAAGGGGCACATTTTATTTGCCAGTAGGGAACATTAGCTATTTTGGAAAAAAGTGGGGGCATGTGCCCCCAGTGCCCCCCCCCCGGCTCCTATCCCCTGCCCTTACTAATTTACAAATTTTTCATTTTTTCTTTTGAAAGGGCTAAAATAGTAGAACACTGAAAGAGATGAGTTAGTTAAGGTGAATTTAAGTCGATGGAATTATTTCTCTGTAAATGCGAAAATAAATCCCTTTTCTTACCCAGCATATTTGTCCCCTGTGAAAAGGCATATCATAAATAACTTTGGAGTGAAGTTGGTAAAATTGTAATATTTTGAAGAATGCAAATAAGTGTCCTTGACCAGGCGCGCTCCCATCTCCTGGCCTCTCTATGGCTGTATCATGTTCATATCCAAGTTGATATCCAGGGTACAAAATAATATGTAAATTGGTGATGGTCTGTTTGATGTAAAATTCACATCTAACAGTGAATTGCTTTGAAGTTAAACCAATTATACAAACTAATAACACCATGCTTTTTTTTTGGGGGGGGGGTGTGAGGCAAAGAATTGTTTTTAAATTGGAATTGTTTTCCATGTTTGCTCAAAGGTTTTAATATGACAAAAGTGAATTAAAGTAAGACACAATGAAAACTTGATTTGTAAACATGCCCAGGATTATTAATGTTTTATATTAATTTCAGCAGTATGTTGGGTTGCTTGGATTTAAAAACACATGCTTATAATGTTGATTTCACTGTAATTTATGTTTTAATTTGGGTTTAATACTTTATGTAGTGAAACGCATCTTGCATGAATGCCAAGAACCTGTGTTGATCATATGAATTCAGCAGTGGTCAAAACAATTTGATATCCTGTGTGGAGCACTAGATTAACAAAGCTATTCTCAGTGAAATGTGGCCAGTGTCAGTTGAAGAGTGGGCTTTGAGGGGCTTGTGTATACATCTGTTGGAGTGCCCACCCCACATGAAGGTTGACTTGAGGTTCAAAACCCACCAGGAACCAGAATTTCCTTGACCTGTTGAAATTTGCTGCTGAGTGCCCGATGATGATGATATTAAGTGGAATATCTTTCTTCGGTCGGATTCTTTCGATGTATGGGGCAGGCTATACTGTACCTGGTGTTCCTCTCAGTGGTAATGCAGTGTTGTTCACAGTCGCACTGCAAGGATTGTTTTAAGTATCCCGAAAGTTTGCTGGCGTGGAGAATGTTGTCACAAATGCTACACCCAAAAAGCAGGAATTAGATTCAATCAATTTACATTCCTGATTTGTAATTCTTAGATACAAAATAGTAAAATTGAAAAAGTAGTGTCTGTAAGTGCTCATCACAGACAGCCAGATTTGTATGCATGTATGCTAAACCCAGCAGCAGGCATGAGGTATGTTTTAAGCTCCTGCTCCTCAATTTGTTGAGAAGGAATGAGAAAGTCAAAACTATTCGTATCATGATGATCACTGATAGAGATCCATGTACATGCGATATACCCAGAAGCAGGAATATGTGATGTAATATTATTCATATTGCTGCTTCATTTCTGTGAGAACTCTGTTGGAATATTTGGAAATAAATCTTCATTATCACAGGTAGCTATATACATTTGGGGAGCTTGACCCAGAAGCAGGAATTGAGGGTTTGAAATTTCTGATTCCTAAATTTCTGAGATGTGTCGGAAGAGACGAAACTTAGTCAAAACTCTGAAAGACAAATCATGTTCTGACATGGCTTGACGCAAAGCTTGAATTGAAGGTCATTATTAAACGTGGTCATTTGATAATGGCAGCTGTAAACTAATAGGTTTGGAGGCTATTTGAAGGTCACCAAATGATTTGTGGACTTTTGCAAGATCATGCCTGTATCATATTTAACAACGAAATAGTCATTTGCAATTTTTCCGATAGTTTTCTTGAAAAATGAAACATGGACGGTACGCCTTTACTACAATCCATGAGATTTTAACTGCATTAACACACATTTAGTCCTACCCCCACTCCCCGCCCCCCCCCCAAAAAAAACCCCAGAAAAGATGGCAAAAGAAGAGGAGGGAAAAAAAAAACAGGAAATAAGCAAAATACATTTCCTGATATGACATCATCGGTCACATGACTCTGATCATTTGAACAGTATTATATGACATTATACCTTCAATCATCAAGGGCTTGCTCGACAGTAAGTGCCACTTTGAATTTCATTTCATTCGCTGGAGAGGAATATCATGTTTTAAGATCCTCTTTCATAGTAACCTTTTATACGCATAAATCTCCAGTATTTCCAGTGCAGCTTTTACTTCCTGTTATGGAAACTCGGAGACATCTGTACATATTTACGGAGAAACGTGATTCCCCTCCGGCAAATTTTTTCCACTCTTTTGAATTCAATGCAATTCAGATATGAGTGACTAAATTAATTTTACTCTCTTTGTGTTTTTTTGGGGGGGGGGTGGTGTCGGGGGGGTGGAGGGGAAGACGAGGGCTTTGTCATGTACCCACTTCCTGTTTTGACGCGAACAGCTGTATTTCTTGGGGCGTCATTGTTTTTCAAACCTGTCTCCTAATGTGTCTAATTACCCATACATTTTGAAGATTTTTTCTCTTAAATTCAAATACTAAGAAACCATCTTTGCAGATTGTAAGGAAACCTTTCGTATAAAATGCAGTTTGCATATATTTTGCGAGAAAACTATAGATTGGAAATATCAGTCTATAACATCCTGGAAGGATGACCCTCCAAAAAGCTCAATATGACTTTGATCATCATCTTAACGGTCTCGAAAAATTCGAGTGCGGCTCGTCTGTCACGCCTAGAAAAAACTGAAGCCTTTCTTTGCCACAAAGTTGATTCGAGTCTCTTGTCCTGACCTACTTGTTGGATGTTGCAATGTTGTTTTTATGCAATTGCCATAACAGTAATTATTTTCTTAAAAATCAATAAAAACAATAGAAAATATCAGTTCAAAGTATCTTTCGCCAACATCAACGTACATCCGAGGGGTTGCCGCGGCGTGACAGTTTAGTCGTTATCAAAATCGATCTACACCTGTTCACTAATTATTTTTGAATTTAAACATGTTATTTGAGGCTATAAGAGTCCCTTTCTTTGCCCTGTGGATTTTTTTTAGTAGTTATCCTGCATGACATCGTAGTCTGTATGTACACTTTAACTCTGATTCGTGAGCCTCACAAGTTTACCGTAAAAGATAAATATGAACAAATCATAAGTTTCTTCCTGCTCATCTTTCCTTTCAGTTAACCTTGGCTATTCAAGTCTGTGGATGGAATTTACATCAATTTTTTCCGCTTAATTTAAAGTCTTTTTATATTTACAAAGAAAAAGGCAAACGAGGGGGAAACTGTATGATATTATATCAACTTTCCTTTCCTTGCAAAGTATCTCCTCTATGTTGTTTATACACAGTTTGTATTTTCCATCAATGATCAAAACATGTAATTGATATTTTTTTGTAATTTTATGAAGAAACTTTTACAAATACTTTCTAGTAAAAGATGAGGGGAAGAACAAGTACTAAAGATATAAAAAATATTTAAAAAATCATTAAAATAAAATAGACGGTAAGACAAGAAGGAAAAAAGAGTTCCCCCCCTACTTGATTTTTGAATTAATTGAGAAAATTGAAAATGAAGTGGTGTTGATGATATCATAATTTAGAAGCCAAAAATTTAATGACGTGAGGCTCGATTGCAGCCTCGCTTCTGGACATATACATTACAAGGTTCTGCATTTAAATGTCGTGATTCGAGACTCATTTACCTTGAATCAAAATTGCAAGATTCTTCTTTTTCATAATTTTCTCCAAATTTCATTTTGTAGTTTATATGCAAGGTCTGGATCATACACTGATAACAAATGCGGAGAACGATTTTCTTCCCCGGGGCAGTGAAGAGAATTTTTAATCAGAACCAATCAAAG
>KN882551.1:179153-197075 GCA_000934455.1 Apostichopus parvimensis
TTTTAATATTTACATAAGGTTACTAAATGTGAAATGATGCATAATGGTACACAGTGTCTTTGTTGTTTATTGATATTCAATAACAGGGAAGAAGTCATCTAACTTTGATCAACTTGGTGATGAACAAACTGGGGCAGGGCACATGGTAATTAATTATGGAAAAAAAAGAATCGAAATATGACAAAACAATTGCAGACAATTTTGTGACGAATATACTTAAATGTTGTTATTAGTTGCCATGCACATTATGAAAATTGAGAAAGTCAACGTGAATGAAGTAAATTGTGTACTAATTTTGGTGTAGGGAACCTGCTCATGCAGTTGCCATGGTGGTGCCATTCATTCTGCTGTTGCCAGATACCTAAGTTCATATTTGCAATGTAATATATGATACAGTAAGTATATCTGTAGTACGTTATCAAGAAGACATGTAGTAAACAGTTGATGCACCTATAGTGATGAAGAAGATATCAGTGAAGTGTTGAAATTGATCAGACTTGACAATGATGCAAATGATGCAAACAATGATGCAAATACTATATTCGCTATTTAAATATTCCTGAGGCGGCAGAATTCTGCCGCCTCAGGAATATTTAAATAGCAAATTTAGTATTTGCATCATTCCTGACTTCCCTGTCTCCTCATAACAACTACACTCCTAAGCATCTACTGTACGCTAGCTATCTGCAGAGCACTTGGTATTCCTCTCTGGATGAATCACAGGCTCTGTAACTGTGTTTACAATATCTGTGATAAAAGGTAAACACCATCATTTAAGCAAACACATGTGGTAATCTTATGTTTTTGGAACCAATTTTACGGTAAATCAAATGTTTTCACATTTTTTTCCTTTCGTTAATTATACTTGAAACAATGCCTTAATTAACACTGAATGCTTTTTTCTTATATTTTTGTCAGTAACAACACAGACAAAGAGGAGCCTTCCATACTGCCACTCTTAAATGCAGGCTTTAATCGCAGATACCCAGAGAATCCTAACGCCGGTAATTGTCTTAACGAGCTGTATCAATTAGAACTCGGAGAAGTCAGGTCAAACTTCAAATTGAGGTGAGTCACACTCTAAATTTCTTTCCTTACATATATATTGTTCATTTCGTTTCCTGCTTAAACCTTTGAACAAACTTTTTTTCCAGCCAATTGTCTTAATTTTAATTGCTAAATACCCCCATAATACTACATGGCAGGACTATATACTCACAACGTCAGACATCAGTTAATTGGCGAGGAGGTTTGAGCAAGGGATATCATTAATATGCATACGGCAAGCTTATACTAAAGGTTAGATGTGAAATTTGCTTTTGGGGAGATCGAAATTCTGTAAAATCTGCAATATTATGTCCGTTAACGAACCTTTTGAGTTATCTCGTTAATAGTTTGGTCGATTATGCTTCATACCCTGCTAATTATTGCAAGTCACTGACGTATGGATCGTTATAGAATGAATATCTTTACACACGCTCAGCCTCTGTAAGCTGTAAGTTGTCATTAGCCATATATCATCACCAAGGGTTGCCATTAGTATTATAACCAGCTTAGTCAGCAATGATGTTGACATTGCAATGTATATGCTTGTGTGTGGCAAATTCTTTACAAACTGTTTTCTGTTAAGTTAGTTCTCTCCCATGGGTGGGGGGGGAGGGAGGGCAAAAAATAACAGAGAAAGGAGATAATTGATCTAACAGCACATGAAAATGCTTCTGTATTAACTTTCAGTGCAGTTCAGGCAAACGTGTATAGAATGTTCTACTGTACAGATTGCCTCTGCACACACACACGCATGGCTAAATAATAATTGTCATCGTTAATTTTTTTCCCCTCGTCAAGAGTATGTGTATGCTGATATATGTTGGCAGCTATCGCATTCCTTCCCCATAAATGTCATTGATTTATGTGCAAACAACTGAGCTGTACATTCTTAGATGAACATACTGTATGTACAGTATGTAGCTCAATTAAAATGGATTATGGGGAGGATGAATTGTGCAGATAAATGTATCCAGATCTCCCTGCACCACATTGTTTGATTATGGTCACTGAGGTTTGCCCCAAAATGCTAAAAAGGTCCAATACTGGTTACTTTAAGCCTCCTTACCCCACCCACTCCCTCAAATAATTATGTCTGCATCAAAGACATAATATTGTCTACTAAACACTTGCCAATGGCTTGGGCATACTTCCAGGGTGTGAGATGGGTGGGGGACATGAAGGGGACGAGGGGAGGGGGAGTGCTGGTTGATAGTATTCTTTTGTAAAACTGTCTTAATCTTGTTATGAGACCTGCCAGTAGGTTTGTTAAATTTGTTGTCCAGACAAACACATATGCACACTCACAAAAAATGCGATAAAGCAACCGTTTGAGTCGATTTTGTTGAATATTGTTACAATTTTTTACACTAAACTATCTTAAAGATAGAGGTCATAAGCCAAGTGTCATTTGAAAAATGGAGTAAAATTGCAAAAATTTGAAATTTCCATGCATGTAGTTTTTAACTGCGTTTTCTATGCCAGTACGGAAATGTGGTCTGTGCCACAAAATGGTGAGGATTGAATAATCAGTTCTTTAATTAATAGTCATGGACCTTCATTTAGTAGAATAGTCCAGGTGATTGCCGCAGACATGCGATCAATTGTAAAGGTCTACGGACACCTTCGGGGGGGGGGCAGAACTATTCAAGCAGGGTTACTAGGCTAGGGTGGGAGGGCAGAACTATCCAACAGGGTTACTAGGCTAGGGTGGGGGGGGGAACTATCCAGCAGGGTCACTAGGCTAGGGTGGGGGGAAGAACTATCCAGCAGGGTTACTAGGCTAGGGTTGGGGAGAACTATGCAGTGCAGGGTTGCTAGGCTAGGGTTGGGGGGGGGGCAGAACTATCCTCCTGTAATAGGCATTAGAAATAATGAAAATACTGTAGCTGCAATTCCCCATCAAAATTCATCAAAGATTGACCATGTTACAAGTCTCTTCTCAATTTCTAGTTATATGCAAGAATAAAACATTAGCAAGTTATGCACATTGATGATGTAAATGGATTGACTGCCTAATTTTCTATTATGTTATCCCTTTGTTTTCACAACCTTTTTTCAAGGACAATGAACACAGGGTTTTAGGCCAGAGGCAATTTTTTGAAATATCATATTGTTTTCAATTTTAAGAGGAACATTGCCTAAATTCAAATGATGTATGAGAGCTTGTAATTAGGGCTTAACTTATTAAGGGCTTAAATAAAAAATTTTGAAAGAGCGCAACACTCCATGTCATAGTTTGCACATATTTAATGAGTTTCCCAGCTTAATCGAAACCTCAAATGTGTATACCTTGGAAACGAAAAGAGCTTCTTGAAAAATGTCAACAGATTTTGAACGAGATTATCACACACGACGAATGTATTGAATTTGGGGCGAATTGACTAGGCGTCCGTAATACTTTAATCTTATTTTAGGTCAATACTCGGATTTTATACTTTTCTATGCTACTATGGAAATGTGATCTGTGCCACAAAATGTTGAGGATTGAATCATCAGTTATTTCATTACTTACTCATAGACTATAATTTAATGGTATAGTCCAGGCGATTGTCTCAGACATGTGATCAATTTCATTCTTACTCAAGTTACTCATGGACTATAATTTAATGGTATAGTCCAGGCGATTGTCTCAGACATGTGATCAATTTTAATCTTACTCGTGGACTATATTTTAATGGAATAGTCCAGGTGATTGTCTCAGACATGTGATTAATTTCATTCTTACTCAAGTTACTCATGGACTATAATTTAATGGAATAGTCCAGGTGATTGTCTCAGACATTTGATCAATTTTATATTTACTCATGGACTATAATTTAATGGAATAGTCCAGGTGATTGTCTCAGACATGTGATCAATTGTAATCTTTTTATTGTTGGGTAAATACTCAGTACTTATATGTTGGAAAAATTGCCAGCCAAAGTAAAAAAACAAATGTCTCAAAAGGGATGATATTTAAGGCAGACATTTTTTTTATAGTTCGCTGTTGTCGGATTTTTAGATCAAGATATTTTGGCCTTCAAAAGTTAAATGGCTGGAGCCCTTCAAACTGTAAATTTAAATGAGTGAGAAGTTGCGACCCAACTGTTAATTTTATCAACAGAAGTTGTCGTTGTTTCATAAATCCTCAAAAGCTTAGCTGAAAAGATAAAATTCTTTAAGCTTCATATAAAACAACAGCCCATGCATGGCTTAATATCAGTTTACTGATTTTAAAAGTTCTGAATGCATTGAAAAATTGTTACTGCAAAATCTTCATATGTTTTATATGTTTGATATATGTTTGATATATTTGTTGTTTGTGAGGAATTATTGACTTCATATTGGCCGTTGCCAATTCGCTTTTGTCCTTTTTCACAAGACCATAAAGAAATGTTGCATGTCCTACTTGGACATAAATAGGCCAGTGAGATATATATACGCTCTCCCTTTTGCTAAAATTAGTTTGATTTTCTTCTATCAGTTTTGCTTTTCATTCTTTAAAGTTAAAAAAACAAAAAAAAAACTTGGGTTATGTCATAAATATCTCGACACAAAAGTAGGTCTCTTGTCCACAAATTGTCGTAATTAAATTAAAAAAATTGGATTTCTATTTAACCAGAGGAAAATGGTATGATAACTTAAATATGTACAGTATCTGCCTGGAATAGCATTTATTTTCTTCAGCAATTTGAATTCGTTTAGCATCAGGAGAGCCACAAAAAAAATCTACAATTCAAAGTTCATCAGGTCGTTTGTCACGGATAATTGAATTATTAATTCTCTGTTTGCACAGAACAACAAACTGTCTCTTCAGCGCTATCGACAACAGTCGTGAAGCGATAGAAATCACCAACGAGAATCATGGCCTACAGTATGTGAACGCTGCCCACGAAGACCTCACGGGATACAACTTTGACGATTTACTCAGCCAAGATTCTGGCAGCTCGCCGAGAAGCGATAAAAATAAACCAGAATTAATGGAAACTATCTATTCTCAACTCAAGAAAGGCAAGGTAAGCTAATAAAAAACACAGACAAAAATTTGTGCCCAATTTTTTTTTTTTTTTTAATTCATGAGAAAATATTGCTAATTTTATGAACGCTGTCTTAGCTCTGCAGTACTTTGCTTACTATAATAAAATAATTCCAAACTTTTGTCATCAATCTCTTCCATTTGGCAATGTCAGATATTGAAATTTGGGATTATTAGGATTATCGTCATGTCCTATCGGAAATTTAGAAATCCTACAGCTGCAGTTTGGATGATTCAATGGCCATCTACATTGCCCCAATATATGCTAAAAATATCTGGAATGATGAAACTGATAACTAATTCATTTAGAGCATATCTTACCTCACTGAGCTTGTTAAATGTCACCCTCCCCACCCCCCCCACCTTACCCTTCTTGTACATATGGGAATCGTTTAAGTGGGACTAGAAAGAACATCCAAGCTATATCTTCGAAAATGTTGTTGACTTTTAAAGGTTTCTTTTAAGGTTTCGTCCTCCCAAACATCTGATCTAGCAAAACCATATTCATGCAGAAAGGTTTCCGGGAAGTGTGGCAAGAACCATCTAAGATTATGCGTTGAACAATTAACGTAAATAATGCATCGCTTATGAAAGGGCAAGCATCTCTGATTCTTGTAGCACTTGAAGGGAAAAGAAGCCATGTTATTCAGTGGAACATGCAGGGAGTGAACTATGTTACATAAAAATGCAATATTAACAGAAAGAATAGTTTACAAATTCTCTTAAATTGACCTTTAGGGCATTTTCAACACTGTTATCACACAAAATTTGGTGATATTTTTTGTCAGACATTAAGTTTTAACAGCATTTTTCATCATGATCAGCAGCTCAACAAGATGCCATTTTTTTTAACTGGATACAAAGTTGAATAAGTATCTCTGATATAAATAAACTAACAATTTAACACTCTGTGCGTTAACAATCAGATTTTCCAACACTAAAAACAATTTCTGACTTTGAAAAATCTTCTCATACAGTACTGCTAACACTCTTCTTACACTGACAACACTCTTTTAGCTCTGCCAACAGTCCTAAACAATGTCGATACTCCAGATGTAACATTGCCGATACTCTTTTAACACTGCCAACACTCCTTTAACACTGCTGATACTCTTTTAACATTGCCAACACTCTGTAACACTGCCACCACTATTAACTCTACCAACACTCACTTTAACAATGCCCATAGTCAAGATTTAACATTGCCGATACTCTTTTAACACTGCCAACACTCTTTAACATTGCCCATAGGCATGAATTAACATTGGTGATATTCGTTTAACACTGCCAACACTCCTTTAACACTGCTGATACTCTTTGAACACTGCCAACACCCCTTTAACACTGCTGATACTCTTTAAAACATTGCCGACACTCTTTTAACACTGCCAACACCCCTTTAACACTGCCAACACTCTTTAACACTGCCACCACTCTTTTAACTCTGCCAACACTCCTTTAAGCCCATAGTGAAGATTTAACATTGCTGATACTCTTTTAACACTGCCAACACTCCTTTAACTCTACCAACACTCTTTAACACTGCCAACATTCCTTTAACATTGCTGATACTCTTTTAACACTGCCAACACTCTTTAACACTGCCACCACTGTTTTAACACCAGTTGCCAACACTCCTTTAACATTGCTGATACTCTTTTAACACTGCCAACACTCTTTTAATACTGCCAACACTTTTTAATAGTCATGCTCTAATTTTTAACACTCTTATAGCTCTCTTCTAACGCTGTCAACATTTTTCTGCGACTGTAACCCAGTTAGCACTCTTCCAACACTTGTTGCAGTCTTACAGTTGGCACACAATTATATCTTCAACACTTTTTACACTTCCACCTCCACCTTTTTAACACTTGAACATTTAATGCTGAAAGTTCCTTAACATTCTAACACATGAACACTTTTAACACTATAACACTTCAACAATGTATTTGAATTTCTTCATACCTATGTAAGATACAATCTGTCCTGTTCTATACAGTAGTCATTAATATAGTATGAAGATGGGTAACTGGGAGAATTAACCCATCAAAGTAGAATTATTCTGTTTCGGTGACAAAGGGTCTATCTTTTTCCACACCCTGAAGACATTTCTCAGCTCTGTAAATTAAATGGTACACATCTGTCACCAAGGAAATAAATTCTCCTTTCCTGAAATGCGGTGTGAAACCCAAATGAGATCTGTTCGCTTTCAATATTGATCAAGAACAAAAACCTTTAATTTGGTTAACTCAGCGACTATTTCGTAGAAAAGAAAAAAGATATTGGCTCGTAGTTTTCTCCTATGGGATAGGTTTACTAAGACTGTTTGTCCTTGCGATAATATCACCATCAATGGATTGACGTCACTCGGCCTGCAGCAATAATATCAGTCGTTAGCCAATACAGAATTCGACAACCCCAACGAAGAGGCATATGAGACAATTCAGACAAACAAGTTTGGTTTGCTGGCAAGGTACAGTACTAGTGAATAAGTTTGGCCTGTGCAGCATTTTCACACAAGATGATAACCACAATGTTAGTTCCTTCAAAGTTGTATGTTCTGAAGTCAGAGATTTGGAAAAGAAATGTTCAAAGTTTAAAAGCAGGGACCATTGCAAATAGTAGAAAATAGCTAGGACAATATCTATATGGGTTATGAATTTCTGACAGATTTTTTGTCATCACATAGAGGAAAGAGGCTAGAGTAATTACTAGAACAAGAAGAACTCACAAATTAAGTTCTTCTAATCTTTAGAAGAAATTATGTTAGCCACGGTAACTATAATCCCTTGATAAAATTCCTAAAGTTTAGTTTCAGTTGTCTGGACAACCAAAAAATTGTACCCCCCCCCCCCCCCCCCCGATTCGGTGGATCTCACTAAATTGAACAGTTATTCATGTGGCACAATGTACAGTAATTACCTGATATAAATGGAAAAATAAAATAATACTTAACCGAGCAATACACAACTTTGTCCCTATTGTGCTCACCCCCCCCCCCCCCCCCCCCCCGCCAATATTTTAAATGTCATTGTTATTTCCTTCGGTTTGAGTAAAAACAAGAGATTAAAATGGCTCACTGAACAATTAACTTAAGATATCTTGATCATCATCTGTAAAGAATCCTTCAGTTTTTGCACAGCGGTCTGTGAGTTCCCCCTTTAAACCATTACACTCTATGTACAGTAAGTCCAAAGTCTGACTGATACATTATCCCGACAATATTCTGTTGTTGCATTGACCGGTTGATTATTTTTTCCCATTATGATTTGCGACCATGTCTTATGACGAGCAAGCGAGGTTCATCATTCCAGCAGTCAAGCAACGGCGGCTGATCCCTAAGGTATCCTCGCATGTTTGTGCCAAAACCAAAACTACTCTCTTTTTTCTCCCTTCATTGATTTGAAGTAAAAAGTTATCTCTAATCTATTGATTGCGGTGGCTTTCATTTAGTCGATGACGCAGATCTAATCTCCGCGCTCGTCAGTCTCCAAGGCTACCAGATGCTGCTCGGGGAGAGAGATTTCTCCATCCCGAGTTAGAGATCTGCGGCATAATTTTCGATCAGATTGTCGGATTATTTTCCGTCGATACTGTTTGCTCTAAGAGAGAGAGATGCCTGTAATTGACTTCATCTGCTTTTTAAGAGGACGCACGCGGTCGACACGGCTCTCAAGTTGACGGAGCGCTAAAATGTCATGTGAATGATATGCGCTTTATTTTTTTAACCAATAAAACCGTTTAAAATGATTATAACGTTCGTAGAAACGGATGTCTGGAGGATGTATTTGAATCAGTTCAGGTTTTGATTCTCATATACATCTTGGGAGATTTTGTAGCGTTGGAGGGTGGATTAATGAGGTGAATTTGTAGAAAAATAACTATCATTTATGGCAAGCTATTAAAGTCAATTCATGGGATTTTAGCTTTGTATTTTCCAGATGTCAGTTTTGAAGCAGCTTTGACAATTCTTGAAAAAGTTAAAACAACAATCAACATTGTGAGGGTAGGATTAATATTGCAGAGTTGCACATATATCATGCTGCATAATTCTTCATTTTGTATGCTGAATTTCAATGTTATATAATGACAAGTGAAATAAATGCTATTAGACAAAGGAGCCGCTGGCAATTGCGTTGCTAAGAAACCAGCTGTTTTGCTTGACTGCTTTCTGATGCCAAAAGAAATCTACAAGTATGCCAATGTTTGTGTGTGCGCATGTATTATGGCTGTGCATATGTAATGCTTTTGGTTATATAGCGCTCAAAAAGAACGTAAAAAAACAATGTTTAAGCTGATATGTATGTAGATCCACCTTGAAATAGTGAGAACAAGAAAGATTTTTTATGGAAGGAGTCAAAGGTCAACTGAGGTCAACAGGTCAAAGCCTGCAATCTAGTAAACTAGATTATGGTCACAGTAAAGCTAATTTAAACTTGATAATTCTTTATATTTACAGTAGATCCACCTTTGTGTTTACAATAGCCCTGTTGTTTGCTGTGCAGGTCAAAGGTCATTGTAAGGTCACAGTCTGATAATTCTAATAAACATGGTAATTTGAATCTGCACATGAATCTAGGATGACCTTCGTAGGTAGTATGCAGATCCACCTTGGTGATTACTAGAACTCTATAATTGGTTCTTTATGGACAGTGAAATCTGAAAATCTTGTTAACCGATACCACCGTCCTAAAAGTAAAGGTTCAGATGAGCTACTAGACTTGATGTGTGTTTGTCGACAAGAATACAAGAACTTTGCTGATCAATTCAAGTCGGCAATCTTCAAAATCTCTTTAAAACTCCTAAAAAAAAATTGCAGAGAGTCCCTAAGCTTGCTGGCTCTCTGGTTAAATTTTTTACTTTTTGAATTTTGCATTCATGAAATGAACGTTTTATTTAAATAACAATTCTCTTGGCTGACCGGAGATATATTACCAAAAGTAGTGTACATTTCAATGACCAGAAAAAAAAAAAAATCTGTTTTATTTTGATTTTGTTTTAATTTATTTTTTCAAATTGTTTAAGTTATAAATTTGCATTATAGTTCATTTTGATGTCAGCCTACTGTACATGTTCCTTCATTAATTCTGTACGCGGTTCAACGAAACAACGAATAATTCCCATTTAATTTCAGACACACGATACCCTGCTTGTTTAATATAAATTGATGTTTGCATGTCAGTTCTACCGTTTATTAGTTTTCAGACCTATTTCCGGGAAACAATAAATAATAAAAAATAATATGGATGGGAACAACCTCAGGTGTAAATTGACATCGTTAAGTATAGGAGCTTCCTGCTGTTTCTGACTTATGACAAGGGTGCATTATTCCTTTGCGACAGTCAAATGCTTAAAAAAAGATATATAATAAATACAATTATATAACAAAATAATTTAATAAAACATATACAAAAAATTGCAAGTATTCCTCGCAATGATTTTGATCAGTGCTGGACATTAAGGATTGACGGGTAGCGATACTACTTTTTACGGCAAGTTAGAAATTAGGAGTTTCATTGAATTGGCACTGGACATCACATCAACTTTTGAAAGCTTTTTAGGAGGGCACCTTGCAAGGTCTTCCTTGCAAAGTGAGAGCAACCTCATACAGAGGTGACGAAAACAGGAACGATTCATCGGATCAAAACCATACGTCTATAAATATCTTTGTGTTTCCTGCATTTTCTAAGTAGCCGTTTATGGCCACATATCGCTGGAATTTCTGAAAATGTTTGAGCCCCGATTTAGTTGGATAATAATTATGATTAAGATATTTGTGAGGGTACCTTTGGTGACATGGTCGTTTTTTTTTAAACAGATATTGAAAGGACCATCTGCTCTTTAAGTATTGATGTATATTACTTATACACTTAAAAATTTCTTGCAGTGTGTGAAAAGTAATGTAAAACATGTCATTTCCTTCCTCTGTTGCAGTCTTGGGAAGGACTACTGTACTGTAAGAGGAAACACGGAGACAGTATACCGCAAAATGTTTTGATAACACCTGTATTCGGTCACGGAGGGTGAGTTTTGAATGACAGATTCCTTCGTTAATTTTGTTAAAATCTCAGATCGTGGAATTTCCAGCCAGACGGTTGGCTGACTTTGTACAAGAAACACTATCGGAAGTACTCCAGATTTAAGTGCTTGAAATGTTTACTTAGATTTGGGTTATTGATAATGTTGAAATATTTGTAAACCTAGTTGCATTTTTGGTCTAGAAAATATGGATTTTTAACAATGTATGATATCTCATTCAGAGTAGTCATTTCTATATGAAATGACTCTAAAAATTATATTAGATACCAACCCAACCAGCTTTTTTAGCCTACAGTATGTGATAGAGATAAATGTCATTAACAACTTGCCTAACCAGCTAAGAAAAATCTTTATGCCATTTAGGACATATGACAGATTTAACGTTCCTTCACATACAATCCTGAAGACTTGATCAAGTTTAAACATGACATTATTGAGCTATATATGTGCTTCATATTTTTAAAGTTTTTCTTTACCTAAAACTAACATGTATTTATTGTAACTACTGTTAAGCGCCACAAGAATTATTTCATAATTTGTTTGGCGCTATATAAATATTATGTGTTATTATTAAATTATTATCTATTAAAATGAATATTTTGCGTAAAAGAAATTTGCAATTTTTTTACTGTAAAATATAGGACCTCTTAACACGACCTAATTGTGATGACATTTGTCTCAGTGTCAACACTGTTAACATTCTACCTTGAACATATGAAGACAAAAGAGAAAATAAAAGGTTTCAGATCCTAGTGGCATTATGACATCACAGATTAACAAAATGACAGCCCCCAAACATGACTTTTTAAACTAGGATGACTCCTAAAATGGAACAAGACTTTTTTGTATCTGTTTGGTGGAGACGTTCTTCACAAAGATGGTTGGGGTCTGGGTCCCAGTTTGGGTCCCACGAGAGTGTACTAAATCAGTTCTTCAATTTGTCTTCTTTTTCAGGAAAGTGAGACATCATGTGGTACATAAGAGGGACCTGGCCCCCTCACAGCCCCCTAGCAGCTGTACCAATGTCATCAATTCAGAGATTCAGAACCTTGATAAAATTAACCAGGATATCCAAACAGGTTTGTCAAGAAACAACCTCAGTTTAAATAGAGATTTGTATGCATTGAATAATTATAACTATTATCATAATAATAATAATAATAATAATCAGCAGTTATTTTTATGACGCTTAAGCGACCACAATGTGGGAGAAACCTGCAAGGGCTCATGGATTACAACTGACACGTCAGGTGGCTTCCAATTCAACAATTTTTAAATCAAACTAAAATTAATCAGAAAGCACTCAGATTTGAGACAGTGGTCCAAGAATATACTTAATATATTTGTGACATTGCATTTTTTAATCTCCATTAATACACATGTCATAATTTTCTTGTAATCTTAATCTTGCTGGGAATACTTTATCCAGAATCGTATCACAAAATGCTATGCTAAGTCCACAGATGTATAGCACTTTTTTTCCCAATAGGAATCCATAGAATTTTAAATAAAAGACTTCCTTCGCCTCCAAAACTGCCACGCAAAATTATTCCATGTCTTTGTAATCTTCATCATTAAATCGACCACGTTACATTATATTAATCTTGCAATCATCACGCAATCCTGATTTTGTAATCTTAATTCATCTTGAAACATTTACCTAATTGTAATCTTAATCATTCATTATTCTAATATCTCATAATTCTCATCCTGTAATCTTCATCTCGTAATTTTCATCCTGTTATCTTCATGTCATATTAATCCTCTTTTTTTTTTAACGTTTCATCACGTAATCGTTTTTACTCTTACAAAGGTCAACTGTTATGAGTTACTTTACTCCTTTTATTTTGTCATTGTTTGTAATCTCTTTAATGGATCACAACCAAAGCCAATATTAGGAATTATTTTCAACTGGCTCTCTGATCGTCAACAGATCTAAACATTTTACACTGACTAAAAAACAATATTTTGAAGTATAAACTGGTGATTTGTTTCAATTTCTTTTTCAGGTACAGGGACTTTAATCAGGAGACAGTCAGTTGCTAGAATTCACTCTATGACCATTGAAGCTCCAATTACCAAAGTAAGTATAATTGAAACAAAGGGTATTCAAGAAATATGAGTTTTTGGGTTTCACTTCCCGGCATTTTTTAAAGACATGTAAGCATTAAGTTCTTCAGGATCTCTGTAGAATAAAAAATGTATTCTCACAAACCACGACAGTTTACTAGATCTTGTATTACCACAAGGAAACTGCAGACTTGAATATAATCAAGAATTCATCAAAAGTTATGTTTTCTTGAAACTTGTTTATAGGAAACAGTTGCTTTTGGAATTGGTTGGCTGCAGATTTAGTTTAAAAGATCTGTTATAATAAAGATGGTTTTTTTTTTAAATAGGGTTAATTTTCAGGTCATGCATTAGCATTCAAATAGTTTTGACCATATTGACTCTGCACACATTATATCATAGCTGTGACGTTATTATTTTGTCAATTATTAAATCACCTCTCTTGTTTTTTATTGCATTGTTGCTGCAAAATATGTGGATTGAAGATAAAGAAAATTTCAGATTTAATTAATTAATATTTCAACTAGTATCATTTCAGCATATGGAAATTGTCAATAGCTAATTACTGGTAATTTTATTTGGTGTAATATATTTGGTGGAATAGCTGTGTTAATCTCAACAGCTGTAATTACAAACATGAAAACATGAGCAATTGGTATTTTAATTTTAATCGTACAGTTCAGTAGATTCATTTCTTAGGTTAACTTGATTGAAAATGAAATATTGAGAGATTGAGTATGTGTTTCATTTTTGGTTCCAGCAGAAAGTGTTATGGGCTGTACACCTGTTGTGATATATTCTGCATGTTGTTACCAGCAGAAAGTGTTATGGGCCGTACACCTGTTGTGATATATTCTGCATGTTGTTACCAGACAAAGAACCTTTTCTTTACGGTTGATTTCAGTTTCATGTTGAAGTTAATTATAAATTAGCTCGCGCATCTGTAACGAAACTAACCAGCCGTAGGCTTGTTTGTACCGAGCACTGCCAAGAAATGTCTTGAGCGGGTTGACCTTTAAAGATATCTTCACCTCCATCGGCAAAGATTCAAACGCTTGTCAATTTCCTCGAAAACCAGTCATCTATAATTCATCCCAAGGATATCATTTCGGAGTCTTCATGAGTTCTCGATTGGCATTTCACGATCGCAGAATTTGGAAAAGAAAAAGAGGAATCGTTTGCCCTCAAAGGTCGATAGAGGGAAAAGAAATCAAAGATTCTTGATCAGAGTTGGACAATAGATCCCTGAAACCATCTCGGTGCTGAGCAGATTGATCGGTATCACACGAGAGTGTGTCAATTCTTCTCCACAAAAACTGAACCCAATTATTGTCTAGAATATCACTTAAGCAGCACTTAGCCAACAGATTTGAAATGGTTTCTGTAATACAAAACTGGAAGTACATATCTTCTTGAACTTGCCCTTAAACTGACAATCTTAATATTGACTGGTTTTTTAAATTTGCTGCCGTTGTCTAGTTTCGCTTGGAGTTTGGATTTGTCAATCTCATAAATGGGTCATCACTTTTCAAACCATGTCCCTCCATTCTGATTTGTGAAACTCGTAAATATTTTATAACTTTGTTAATACTGTGTTAATTTTAATTATGTTAGTCAGTGATCTTTCTGTATGTTTTTTGACTTGTCATAGTAGTGTAATATTCACATGCAAATCACTAATGGATAACTTCAAACACCTTGAAAAAGTGAAACTTGACTACTGTATGTACTAAAGCTAGTGGGCTACAAATGCTATGGGATTATATGATAGGATAGAATTGAAAAAAAAAAACCTTAATATCATTCCTCATTTAGAAAGCTGCTGTGACAACTTTGAATACTCATTCCATTTACTATTGGTTGATTCTATATGACCTGATTATGTCTGTTGGTGATCTGAGTAAGTCTGTTGATGACCTGAATATATATGTTGATGACCTGAGTATATATGTTGATGACTTGAGTAAAGTCTGTTGATGATCTGAATATAGATGTTGATGGCCTGAATATAGATGTTGAAGATGTGAGTAGGTCTGTTGATGACTTGATTAAGTCTATAGCTGACCTGATTAAGTCTGTTGATGACCTGAGTATATATGTTGTTGACTTGAGTAAGTCTGTTGATGGCTTGAGCAACTCTGTAGATGACCTTAGCAAGTTCACACCAAACAGTCACATGTTACAATAACAAAATTAAATTTGTCAGTGAAGACATTTGAAGGAAAACATTTATGTTGCTGTTAAGAATGAATTTTCTTTATGGCTACTTTAAAGCCATCTGCTCTGGGCTAAAAAGTATTGAAGAGGCAACTTTTTATAAACACCCTCCACTGCTGGTGTCAGAATCACTCTACGTATTCCTGGTTTGAAATATATATATATATATATATATACCAGAGAAATAGGATATGACTCATAATTGTTTGTATATATGTTTGTACAAACATATGTAATCCGTTCTTTGCTCCTTAATCCGCTTCCTATATAGTCATGGTTTATTTGGTTCAAATTCCATCAATGCAATATACACTTATCTAGCGTCATAATTTCATTAATTTTTACAACATCAGACTATTGATTCATGTAAAATCATTATCATTATTTGTTTCTTATCAGGTCATCAACATTATCAATGCAGCGCAGGAGAACAGTCCGGTAACAGTCGTGCAAGCGCTGGACAGCGTGCTGGAGATTCTCCGCTCCTCGGAGCTGTACAGCCCACAGCTCACATCACAACAAGTCAGAGATGAGGACCAGGTGACCTCTGACCTTGTCGGTGGACTTATGTCGGTGAGTCTTATTTCTGACTCATTCAGTATAAAGTGTGTCACCTGTTGTAGTTTTGTGCATCTGATTCCAGCATGTAGAACTCGTCTTTAGACGTAGTGATTTAAAGAGCTCTGCATCTTGAGTTGGGTTGTAAGTTTGTCTTGTTTAGCCACCCCTCCCCTCCCCTCCCCGAGCCCCTCCCCACCAAAACAAAGAACAAAACAATAAAACTTAAATTGCTTACAATCCTTTTTATCCATTTCAGAATATTTTTATGCTTAAAGTTTGTTGTTCCTGTTGTAATTTTTGGTGGAAGAAACCAACAAGTTTGAGTGTTTTCAGATTCTTTTCCTCCATTTAAAGTAGCACTATCAAGAGTTATATGGAGTATCCTCCACAATGTGTGTTATAATAATAATTTTCTGTTTGTATTAAATGAATTCAGTAGATATGTCTCAGTTCTTGTCATATGTAGGCTAAATATCACATTTTTCCGTACCCTGCTAGTCAACCTGCAAATGCACCTTGAATAGGTAGATAAATTCATAGCATTGCCACAGCTTCATGCCGGAAGTGGGAGTGGGGGAGGGGGGGGAGGGAGAGAGATAAGGTGAAGGTAATTGACATGTTTTTTTTCAATATATGCATCACCCACTCCTTTAGCCTTTTCCTTGTCTTGACAACCAACGGTTTTGTCAATCGATAACATGTATGTCGATGCAGAAATGAAAACTTTTATTGCATTATTAACAGAAACAATAGTCTTGAATTGGACTATACTCATGAATTGCAAAATTCAAAATTTACCAAATATCATGTGGAGGATCGAGAAAGATCTTCTCTCTACCTCGGTGTGGAATCTCACCGTGAAAATTAGCTCGAAAGACATTAAAGAAAGTGACAAAGATAGACCTACAGTGTCTGCTGCCCTCATTAAAGGGATTCTGCCTCATGAAGGCTCCTAATACAACAAAAATGAGGACGGGAAAGTTTTCAGAAAAGAGAATAAAATAGGAAATTGTTACCATGGAGAAAAGGACCTTATCCCCTGTAGGAAAGTCCATTTGTTGTCCTGTTATAGGTGTGCTTATATGTGTGAATGCATGCTGTCCACTTTTGATCTTTATTTAATTTCAAAAGTTGAAATTTATATTAGGAATAAATTTGCATGAATAAGACTTTTTTACATCTTAAATGCCCCCCCACCCCCATTTGTCCCCCCACCCCATTTGCTGTGTGTACCCTTCTGATAGGCAGTTCTGAATGTGATAGCTCACTACATGTTAGAACCTTCAACTCAAGGATGTTGTGGTTAGGCTTGCGATCTAAGGATTGCAGCACTCAAGTCCTGTCCAGATCATAATGGTGTGTCCTTGGGCAAGCCACTTTATCTACATTGCCTCTCTTCAACGGCCAGGTATAGGAATTGTGGGACATGTGGGGTAACTTGTGATATATAATTTGCACTCCTCCAAGTTTGTGGCTGCACCCTATGGGAAGTTCCCCAAAGGGACCACGTCAATGTGGTCCACTGCAGTGCCCCGTAAGCAACTGTTTGAGTTGTGCACCCTTCCCTGTGTGAGTGTGTGACAAGTTACCAATGACTACGAGGAGTTAAGTCTTGTAAAGTAGTGCAAGAAGGGCCTAATTGGCCTTCTAAAAGACTGCAAACCTTCACCTTTAACATGACTATCTATCTGACCATGATCATTTTTTTCTTCACATACACCAAAAACAAATGACTAAGAAAAGCTCTGTGCTCAGAGAGTCTCAGACAGTACTCGGCTGTCACTGATATATATGCATTGGGTGTAAATGCATTTATAACGTTGATATGATATATAATGCACTTTGTAGGTAATAGATATATTTTGCACTGTGCATAGGCTTTTATTTATTGTTAGGCTGCAGTTCTATGCTTTGTGTTTTGTTTTTCCTGTTTTTCCTCCCTCTTCATCTTTTTATCCCTAATTTTTTCACCT
>KN882552.1:34057-46430 GCA_000934455.1 Apostichopus parvimensis
GCAATTACCCGCATTTAAATGCATTTAAATGCGGGTTTTAACAAAAGATAGAGCGCGGTTAAATGCACTGAGCGCAAAAAAAGACCGCGGTTTACCAAGTTACTTATTGGCGGTACTGTACATGTATCAATAACTTGCTGATAAATCATCTTTATATGATGCAAGTTACTGTTATATCACTATGGCTACTCATGATCAAATTGTCCTCAAATGAAATACAAGCAAACTTACAATACATTGATATCATCCTGATGTAAATGCAGCTTGGTATGTCTATAGCAATGAAAGAAGTTTGTTGCTCCTAGAACTTTATCAGATTTGTTTGAGAGATCATATCACTATGGGCACTCATAACCCAATTATCTCTCAAATGAAGTAAACTTACAGAAGACGGACATCATCTTGAGGTAGATGTAGCCTAGGATTCCTATCACAATGAAAGTAGTCCACCCCTTCCAACGCTCAGATTTCTTAGGATCATCCTTTCCTTTCAGGTACCCCTCCAAGAAGCCTGTCTTGAAGGAGTTTTGATCAGAGACTAAAGATTCACTCTTGGAGAGGGCGTGGTCCACTTTGTCTGCCAGCTGTTGGGGTGGTTCTTTGTTTCGCCACTTAGAAGGAAAAAAGATAGAAAGTAAGCAATGATGTAAAAGGTACATCTATTGTTGCATATATACTACTTGGTTAAATGGGATGGAGTGGCTTCAGGTGTTATTATAAAGGTCTTATGGAGGTCTCACTAATGGATGTAATAAAGAATAAACTAACTATATGTTAATAACTCTCCGGTGTTAACAATTTCTCTTCTCTGTTCTCCAAGTGACACAGACAAGTTTTCCAGTTAGCTACACTGATATGGGGTGGGGGTTGAGAACAATGCAAGGTAGGTTTGGAGGAAAGAAAATAAAAGCTTGTACTGTGAAAAACTTGATAGCCCTCTATGGAAGTTTCCCCTCACAAACCTGAAAGGTCTATCGTAATACACATATATCATGTATATACCTCACAGCTCACCATGAAATGTTTCCTCCTAATTAAAGTTATCTTTCTTATCTGGGAATTAGGTCTTTTCCAGACCATTGTGAAGAATGATTTTGGGAAGTTAAGTCTTATAATACTCATAATTCTCTTAAATGACCATCTAATAATAGGAAAGGATGGGTGAGGTTGGGTTGGGTGGGAATGGTTTAGGCCAACCAGTAGGTGTTCACAACTATCATAACAATGGACAGCAATGACTAATATGTACAACTTCAGATGCAATGAGCTAAATGGCTTGCAGGTAACACCTTAAGTTAGTACAGTCTAGTAAGGTTCCAAACTTAGACAATTTTCAAGGAAAAAGGAAAATTTGATTAAGCAACTCACACTGAATAATGCAGAAAGGAAACCTTCTTGTTCTCTTAGCCGTGTGGAAGTTAACTTGTTTTTGCTACTGGATCTCTTTGTTTTGAACCCTCTACTTGGAGCAATACCTATGAAACATTTGAGTTTGTCATCAAGAATTAACAATTCAATTGAGCAAAGAAATTATTGATGATAATGGCATTTGAACCAGTGACCTCTACTAATGGAGATATCCATGTCTCTGTTGGTGATGATCTATATAGAACATTCTTCGCTAGGGTGCCAGTCAGAAACCACAGTATCTTACAAACTGTTGGAACAAGGGATCACACCCCAGTTTCATTCAGTACAACCTGGAAAATGACAGGAAAGTGGTCCTCCTGCTCCCCCCCCTCCCCCGGCCCCGAACACCTTTTAAAAAAACAGCTTTTCATTACATATAATTACAATTTCATAGCTTTCAGTTCATGAATTATTCGAAGGATAACTTAAATGGGCCTAAATTTTAAAATAATAACCACCTTCCATATGTGAAAACAATAGACTCTACCTAATTATTTCCAACTATTGAAAGAAACATGAAGTTTGGTATATTCAAGTATCACCAGATGGCACTGAAACACAGATCTGTCTAGAACTGTGCATCCATGATAACACCGTAAACACTGCCTTGCTAATAATATTTCAAAACAGTTCAAGAAACATAGCAGTCACTTCAGCACATGTAACCCAATTGAAGAGGGGGGGGGGGTAGTTGGGGGATTAACATATCCCCTTTAACCAAACATTTAACAATAAATCACCCACATTTACTGACCATTTTGCAGATAACTGGGCTGCCGTCCACCAAGCAAGAGGGTGCTTCTTTGATTACGAAACAAGCAATTTTTATGTTGGTTGATGTTGGAAGGTGAACAAAGTGTCTGAATATCAGGCAATGATTGGTGATCTAGACGTAGAGACAAACAGAAGAAATATATCACAAGGCAGTTAAATCAACTTTGAATATAGTCTTATATGTCTTACACATGGATTGGTTCTCATTAAATGTATATTTCCATCCACAGATAAAGAAAATAGAATAGATTAAAAGCCTGTACTTGTACTATACTTCACTGACACTTAAGCACCAAGTATTGAAACTACTGTACCTTTGACTTCCATGTGGGAATCTCTTCAATAATCCTATGTGCAAATAAAAGCAATGTGTTAATGTGGGTTCCTCATTTTCTTACCTAAATCCATTTGAATGACAGCTTTTGTTAATTGGTGCCAACTTTGTAGGTCCTCATACTGTTGTTCTGATCTGAAGTTTAACTCTGTACATTGCTTTAAAATGTCTCTAGTTATTCCAAGGTCAGTCAGGCAAGCAGTAACCTGGAATGACATATAACGATATGATCTGGAATGTTTTGAACATGTGAGCCATAGCAAACAAACAATACAGGGTGTGAAATGACCAGAAATACAGACCACAAATTGCAGTCACAGTGCCATTTAGGATTGTTGTTATTTCTACATGTTTCCCAGGAGTCCAATGATAATAACATTTTTTTTAATTTCTTAAAATGAGGAAGGTTTAGGCTTAATCTGGTTGGTCACAAGCTCAGTTGCAATACTCCATGTATGCAATGCAAGTCTGCAATTCTTATTCAGAGAGGGGACCGAAATGGCAAAATTAAGCAAAAATTACATGAAGAAAGAGGTGCTGCATTATTCAGCTGCACAGTAAAAAATTCATATCACATGGATCACTCTAATGACTTGTGCTGACACCATACTGTTCGACTAGCACAACCTCTTTAGTTTTGCATGTGTTAAAGACTTGATACTACCATCCAGTGCATTTTGGTCTCTTTTTTTGTGGTCATTTGGTACCTACCTCTATTAAGTAAGAGGTCTGATTTGTTACAGAGTAATGAATGCTCAGTTCATAGTAACTTAATAAAATCCTGCTTTTTCTAATAAACGATAACATATTTTACATCTATTTCACAAGGATGAGATTCTGTAGTATCACAAATCTTACATTATCAAGACCTTCTGAAGTTACGGTTTCAGAAATGGCTGCTGGTGAGTGATTGGCAATTGTTGCTGCTCTATTCACTACTGACTTCAATGACTGGAATGATGCTACCAGGTGAGGAAGAGGTAACAAAATCTGAAAGAAATACGGCAGATAACAAAGTTGGAAGTTAGATAAAGGCAACAACGATAAAATGTTCAAATTGTTATGTAATAAAATTTACAAATGGTATAAACAAGGGTAGTAAGTAAACAGCATCCGTTGATTTCTTCAGTGAAAGCAAATATTACAGCCTCATACACAACAACTTTCAGACTAAACAGTCCCATTAATAGAAGAAGTGAGTCTATTCTGACCAGTCAGTTTATGTCGCAATTTGCAAACTTGGGGAAGGAGCCATCAATGGTAAAGTTTCTTTTGGCATTATAGTATTATATAGTCCAGGTAATATTTTGGCACACAGTAGTAGTACTGTACCAAACATGACCAACCCTTTTTCATTACGGTTGCCATGGTTGCATTGGCGACGCCCATTCTCGGCAGGCGATGAGAATTTCTGGAAAAGTTAATGCTAGTCGCCAGCCCTATAATACTGTGGCGATCAGTTTTTTGCAACTGAAAATTTCACCAATGCTTTACAAAAATAACAAAGGTACCCGCCTGACGCGGTACTACCCGGTTTCTAATTTATTACCCGAATCCTACGCAAAGTGTGATTTTTTTTTGCAAATCGATGGTTAGGCAGATTTCCCATTGACTTAGTGTGGTGTTAGGCATGTGGAAGAAATTATTATTTATTCATTCGTTTATTTCATAGAAGGAAAGGCTGACAAGGAATTTTACGAGATGTTTATGGGTTATAGACGGGATAACTAAGAAATAATAATTGCAAGTGGCTTTTTACTAATCGTTTATTCCAAATGCGATCTAGCGGCTAATGCGAACCCTGGGCCTGCATATTAGATAGTAGTAGTACTAACTGTTTAAGAGCTAAATTGGATATTTATATGGTCTGATCCAATAGACATGGAGAGCAAGCATAATCAGTGGCGGCAGTGTGATGTTAGTAGTTATGTTAATTATATGAAGTTATTAACAAGTTAAAAGGATTGTCTGGTGGCCCAAAGAAGTTACCTTAGGAAATGATAAATAATTTTCCAAACATGTTGTCAAAGTATGAGAACGCTAATGTTGCGTTTGACAGAGAAACGATTTTAAATCGTTAAGGATAGACATTTCAAATATGATTTGAACAGTACAGAACGTGACGTCAGCTATGCTAATGCAGATTGCGACATAACCCACCCTCTGTACAGTACCTATATGGTAATCACAACAAAAACAGCGTTTGTATACAGATAAATTTCTTCCTTAATTTCCGGTGAAATTTCTTAGAAATTAGATATGTTTTCAAAAACTCCTTAAGCCGTACTCCATATATGTAGTAGATCAGTGGTTTCGTGGTCTTTGTGTAACACAAGGTAAGTTTTAACAGCACTCTTCGTTGTTTATACATCGCGCTATCCAGCTCCAACACGAATAATGCTCGCGTGTAGGCTACTCTAACGTTTACAATCGGACAGTTCTGTGAAGCCTAAGCTTCTCGGTGCTACATTCTGCTCTGACATCGATTCCGCTAAGTTTCATCTTTCGGTGTTACGAATACTTTTCAAGTTTCCTTTTACTGTTAATTTGATCCGTGAATTTTATTTCAGCGATTTCGAAGAACAGTTTAGGAACTGTGGTTTGAGTGTCAGAGTATATTATGTGCAACGCTATACGTATACCAACTGGGCATGGTAGGCTGTAACGTTCACGATAGGTACGTTATATGTAATAGGCGGTCACCTGTGTGTGTACAAACGTGAGAGTGTACAGTATTTGTTGCGGAAATGGGAGTGCTATCTTCAAGTCGTCTGTTTTGCCTATTTGCAAGCACTACTGTACATCAATCACCATACTGATGCTTTCGAACAAACGGTACTTTTGGTGAGAAACTGGTGAAATTGAAAACCAGATTTCTACAAGAAGAAAACGTCGAATGGAGACAATTTTTACATGGTTAGAAAGAGAAAAATAATAACTACAAGGACAATGTATCAAAATCTTCCACCAGACAATTCCTTTAATGAAAGAAACAAAAGCAAATAGAAATTATTGAGGAAGGTTTTATACCTTATCTTACACCTACGTATTTGAACATGAAAACATAAAGTAAGATATTTTTCACCGTACCCATTTTGTTAGAAGATAATATACATTAGCCTATGTCATTATTTTTAAAATCAAAATGTACTACTAGCCACTGTCATCAGTACTAAATACTAGCTTTAAAGTTCAACGTTAGTGTAGTCAGTACTGACAGTAGTGCTACTCGATGTTGAGCCTAGGCCTAGTTTTTTTGTACTAATATTTAGCATATCAAAGTGGCGATCACATTTTCATTCTGGGCGACCAGGATTTGGGAAAAATAAAGATCTAGTCGCCACAGGATTTTCCTCCTGGCGACCTCATTCACTGGGGAATGAAAAAGGGTTGAACATGACACACCCTTGGAAATTTGTACAGTGACATTAATTTTACCATGGCAACACAATTTTGTACAACTTGAACTGTGCTACTGTTCTTCCTAATATGTTTTCACAAATGAAGGCACCCAATGATATAATCTACAGAGCTCATTAGCAAAGATACTGCAAACAAAATTGCCCAGTTTCTTCAAATTCTAGTCGATATAGTCGTATAGTGTCAGGGATTTTCACCCAATTCAAAAGGCCAACAAGGAAGAGAAAACTTTGTATAGAGAATCAAAACAAGCAGCTAATTTTTCAACAGAATCTGAAACTACAGGATTATAAATGAAACACTATGGTGTTAGATACAAAGATGTTTCCAAACAAAAGCGTAAAATCATCTGTTAAATGTGAAACGTGTAACAACATTTCACAGCTGATCTACACTGCACCTCTATTTCACATGTGAAGGAGAAAGATAAAGTTCTGCACAGCTCAAAGACATGTCAGCTGGGCTCCTGTGGCAAACAATCCACAGGGTAACTAGAGCACTATTAAATAAATGACTTCTCTGCCATTGTGCCAAACTTAATTGCACTAGTATATTGGAAGTGACCCAACATACTTAAGGAGCTCCTTACTTGGCATAACTAACAATGACAAATCTAACTGTGATTAACTCAAAAGTTCTGCTGTATGCTAGTTGCTTACAACTTGTTACATACACAATGATACTGTAGATGTCAATACTGTGAACACACCATGCAAGCTAGATATATAAAATTTGAGAAATGTAATCAACAATGATTAAAATTTAACATTAGCAAGTCTTAAGACATGATTGAAGCAACAATATTTACTAATTTGCTCATAGTTTGGTGTGCATGGGGTTTGGCCAAAGCAGTAACATTATGTTCACATTCAAACCCAGTGCAAATTTAAAAATGTTGATTGATATTACTTTTTTTTGTTATAGAACTTACCTGAGTTGGATTAAAGCTCATCATTTTGGTAAATGCAATGGTTCAGATGATCTTCGGTAGGCCTAGTATAGGCTATAGTCAGTTAACGAATAACAGACGAATGCCAGGCTAATTAAACTGGTTTGATGTTACACTAACACTACTAACAGTAACACTAGCACTAGTTACTGAGTTAGGCTAGGTAATTATGTAAACCCCAAGTTAGATCTCGTTACAGTTAATGTTAACCTTTCCAGTGCAAGTAATGTTACTTAGCCTAACTTAGTAGGCTATTAAATTCTGGTTTTTGCGTGTTAACCTTTACCATTTCAGCCGGATGCGTGATTATAACTGAAATGCTCAATGCGGTAACGACCTGTTCTCAGTGCCAGCCTAACACAGTGTAGAACAGTCAAACTACACTTAGGTTCTGCTATTTGTTTGGTTTCTGTAGATGGAGTACAACGGCGTGACATGTACATAACAGTCTAGTAGGCTATGTTATGTTACCGGTATTTTCGAGATTACGTAAGCTTGGAACTGTGCACGAGTGACAATTGCATATCATCGAAAGCCAACTATCAGAAAAGAGTTGGCAACTGATGGGACCAGAGACCTCTCTGGAAGCGGTCAAATGTGCTGAAAACCCTCGAAAAGTCAAGGGCGTAGGAACCGGGGGGCTGGGGGGGGGGCGCCAGCCCCCCAGTGAAAAATATGGTGGGGCGGAGGTATCATTCCGCCCCCCCCCCCGCTCCGCAAGTCAGAAAATCTCATTTGGAGCACCAAATTGCATCTAAGGCCAGGTGAAATGCAAAATTATTTACAAAATGGAGTGGGTGTTGAAGTGTGCTATATTGCACCAAATTGCATGTGAGGCCACCTGGAAATGCAAAAAAAATCCAAAGGGGAGGGGGACACCCTCTCCCCTTAGACCCCTCCCCCAGGCCGGCCATCAGTCTTCAGCCCCCCACTCAAAAGTACCTTCCTACGCCGCTGCTCGAAATGTTAATGTGTTTTACTATTTTAGAATTGTAAAGGTATTCAAATTGAAGACATTGTATACCCTCATTTCGTGGCCAATATGTCAGGCATTGCGCAAATGATTATGCAGAAAATTGCAGTTTTGCAGTTTTGCAGGCAGACAAGTTGAAAGCCAAATTTTCGGAGGAAAACAAGATTAAAACAAAGCAACCTTTTATAAGATTTGGCTTTAAGAAGGCAATACATGCCCAACCCTGGTCCAAGCACGTTGTATTCAATATGTGAATCAGTAAAAAAAGTACAACTGGGAAGTAAATGGCTTCGGTTATGCATATTTATGAAGATCTATAACGGATCGCATGTACGTTTTACTGAGTCGTTACCAGGGCCTATGGGCCTACAAATCGGGGAGGGGAGAACCACCCAGCCCACTATGTCGATCCCTATAATGGATCGATCATTTTGGGCGTCCTAGGCTGATCCCCAATTATGACATTTTGGTATCGCACCACAATTAGAGTAGTGCACTTCCGCCTGAGAGGTTAGCCTTTGTCGGAAAACAGCCCTAAAGTGTCCTACTGTATTGATTATTTTGGCATTTTCTGAGTCATCGCCATTCTTTTTGATGCTTGGATGTTGAAGAGGATGAAATTAAACTACTATTGGTCTAAAAATCTAGAGGATTGAAGATGATTTAAGGTATTAGACAATCTTGGGTGAAACAAGAAGATTCCGCAGCGACAGCTGGCTGATGGGAAGCGGAGCACTATGATAAACTTTGAGCTCTTCTAGCTCAAAATCTAAACGGTCATGGTGGCAAAAGTTTAATGTTTCATGACAACCCAAGCCATTAGCTATCATATGGTGGGTAGAACATGTCAGTTGAAAACTTCTATTTATGCTCTATCGGCCTTGGAAAGTGACGAGTTTAGTATGTAAGTCAATGGGAGCAATACATTGTGGTGCGTACGTAGGCCTATACTTTCAAAGACCTCTGAAGCAGCCTGCTCTTGGAACGCATAACGTGAATGAGAACACATGAATAGGGTGGCTTTATCAAACGTATATACTAGACGCCTCTTCCATCCCGACCACACCCACGATGGGTTACCATGGGCGTCAATCCTGGGAGGACGGGGGGACACGTCCCGCCCCCCCCCCTTTAGCATATCAAAGTGGCGATCACATTTTCATTCTGGGCGACCAGAATTTGGGAAAAATAAAGATCTAGTCGCCACAGGATTTTCCTCCTGGCGACCTCATTCACTGGGGAATGAAAAAGGGTTGAACATGACACACCCTTGGAAATTTGTACAGTGACATTAATTTTACCATGGCAACACAATTTTGTACAACTTGAACTGTGCTACTGTTCTTCCTAATATGTTTTCACAAATGAAGGCACCCAATGATATAATCAGAGCTCATTAGCAAAGATACTGCAAACAAAATTGCCCAGTTTCTTCAAATTCTAGTCGATATAGTCGTATAGTGTCAGGGATTTTCACCCAATTCAAAAGGCCAACAAGGAAGAGAAAACTTTGTATAGAGAATCAAAACAAGCAGCTAATTTTTCAACAGAATCTGAAACTACAGGATTATAAATGAAACACTATGGTGTTAGATACAAAGATGTTTCCAAACAAAAGCGTAAAATCATCTGTTAAATGTGAAACGTGTAACAACATTTCACAGCTGATCTACACTGCACCTCTATTTCACATGTGAAGGAGAAAGATAAAGTTCTGCACAGCTCAAAGACATGTCAGCTGGGCTCCTGTGGCAAACAATCCACAGGGTAACTAGAGCACTATTAAATAAATGACTTCTCTGCCATTGTGCCAAACTTAATTGCACTAGTATATTGGAAGTGACCCAACATACTTAAGGAGCTCCTTACTTGGCATAACTAACAATGACAAATCTAACTGTGATTAACTCAAAAGTTCTGCTGTATGCTAGTTGCTTACAACTTGTTACATACACAATGATACTGTAGATGTCAATACTGTGAACACACCATGCAAGCTAGATATATAAAATTTGAGAAATGTAATCAACAATGATTAAAATTTAACATTAGCAAGTCTTAAGACATGATTGAAGCAACAATATTTACTAATTTGCTCATAGTTTGGTGTGCATGGGGTTTGGCCAAAGCAGTAACATTATGTTCACATTCAAACCCAGTGCAAATTTAAAAATGTTGATTGATATTACTTTTTTTTGTTATAGAACTTACCTGAGTTGGATTAAAGCTCATCATTTTGGTAAATGCAATGGTTCAGATGATCTTCGGTAGGCCTAGTATAGGCTATAGTCAGTTAACGAATAACAGACGAATGCCAGGCTAATTAAACTGGTTTGATGTTACACTAACACTACTAACAGTAACACTAGCACTAGTTACTGAGTTAGGCTAGGTAATTATGTAAACCCCAAGTTAGATCTCGTTACAGTTAATGTTAACCTTTCCAGTGCAAGTAATGTTACTTAGCCTAACTTAGTAGGCTATTAAATTCTGGTTTTTGCGTGTTAACCTTTACCATTTCAGCCGGATGCGTGATTATAACTGAAATGCTCAATGCGGTAACGACCTGTTCTCAGTGCCAGCCTAACACAGTGTAGAACAGTCAAACTACACTTAGGTTCTGCTATTTGTTTGGTTTCTGTAGATGGAGTACAACGGCGTGACATGTACATAACAGTCTAGTAGGCTATGTTATGTTACCGGTATTTTCGAGATTACGTAAGCTTGGAACTGTGCACGAGTGACAATTGCATATCATCGAAAGCCAACTATCAGAAAAGAGTTGGCAACTGATGGGACCAGAGACCTCTCTGGAAGCGGTCAAATGTGCTGAAAACCCTCGAAAAGTCAAGGGCGTAGGAACCGGGGGGCTGGGGGGGGGGCGCCAGCCCCCCAGTGAAAAATATGGTGGGGCGGAGGTATCATTCCGCCCCCCCCCCCGCTCCGCAAGTCAGAAAATCTCATTTGGAGCACCAAATTGCATCTAAGGCCAGGTGAAATGCAAAATTATTTACAAAATGGAGTGGGTGTTGAAGTGTGTTATATTACACCAAATTGCATGTGAGGCCACCTGGAAATGCAAAAAAAATCCAAAGGGGAGGGGGACACCCTCTCCCCTTAGACCCCTCCCCCAGGCCGGCCATCAGTCTTCAGCCCCCCCCCCCCCACTCAAAAGTACCTTCCTACGCCGCTCCTCGAAATGTCAATGTGTTTTACTATTTTAGAATTGTAAAGGTATTCAAATTGAAGACATTGTATACCCTCATTTCGTGGCCAATATGTCAGGCATTGCGCAAATGATTATGCAGAAAATTGCAGTTTCTGCCATAAAAATTTTGCAGGCAGACAAGTTGAAAGCCAAATTTTCGGAGGAAAACAAGATTAAAACAAAGCAACATTTATTAGATTTGGCTTTAAGAAGGCAATATATGCCCAACCCTGGTCCAAGCACGTTGTATTCAATATGTGAATCAGTAAAAAAAGTACAACTGGGAAGTAAATGGCTTCGGTTATGCATATTTATGAAGATCTATAACGGATCGCATGTACGTTTTACTGAGTCGTTACCAGGGCCTATGGGCCTACAAATCGGGGAGGGGAGAACCACCCAGCCCACTATGTCGATCCCTATAATGGATCGATCATTTTGGGCGTCCTAGGCTGATCCCCAATTATGACATTTTGGTATCGCACCACAATTAGAGTAGTGCACTTCCGCCTGAGAGGTTAGCCTTTGTCGGAAAACAGCCCTAAAGTGTCCTACTGTATTGATTATTTTGGCATTTTCTGAGTCATCGCCATTCTTTTTGATGCTTGGATGTTGTAGAGGATGAAATTAAACTACTATTGGTCTAAAAATCTAGAGGATTGAAGATGATTTAAGGTATTAGACAATCTTGGGTGAAACAAGAAGATTCCGCAGCGACAGCTGGCTGATGGGAAGCGGAGCACTATGATAAACTTTGAGCTCTTCTAGCTCAAAATCTAAACGGTCATGGTGGCAAAAGTTTAATGTTTCATGACAACCCAAGCCATTAGCTATCATATGGTGGGTAGAACATGTCAGTTGAAAACTTCTATTTATGCTCTATCGGCCTTGGAAAGTGACGAGTTTAGTATGTAAGTCAATGGGAGCAATACATTGTGGTGCGTACGTAGGCCTATACTTTTCAAAGACCTCTGAAGCAGCCTGCTCTTGGAACGCATAACGTGAATGAGAACACATGAATAGGGTGGCTTTATCAAACGTATATACTAGACGCCTCTTCCATCCCGACCACACCCACGATGGGTTACCATGGGCGTCAATCCTGGGAGGACGGGGGGACACGTCCCGCCCCCCCCCCACAATTCGATGGGTGGGGGACACACTATCGAATGTCCCCCCACACACATTTGGAAAAGAGTAGTGTCGTGGCTCTATTTGGTTAGGGCTTACACATCTCAGGATTCATATCATCAAATATTAGAAGTTCAGTTCTATGAAAAGTGACCGAGATTTTTCACATCGGTA
>KN882552.1:76306-96250 GCA_000934455.1 Apostichopus parvimensis
GAAAGTATAAGTTGTCGAGAAGAATACATTATCCATCCTTCCCATAATTGATATTATAGGCACCTAAAATACTTTCTGTTTCTCAACCCGTTACTCAAGAGCTTAAAAGGTGTAAGGAAGATTTGAAATAGATATAATTCGAATGTGTTTTTACCGAATATTCGATTGATCGGAACCGCACAATCGTTTGATCGGTACCGAACATTCGATTTAACGGTACCGAACATTCGATTGATGGGTATCGTACATTCGATTGATCGATACAGCACATTCGATTGATCGGTACCGCACATTCGATTGATTTGTACCGCTGATGCGATTTATCGGTACCGCACATTCGATTGATCGGTACCGCCCATTCGATTGATCGGTACCGCACATTCGATTGATCGGTACCGCACATTCGATTGATCAGTACCGCACATTCACATTCGATTGATCAGTACCGCACATTCGATTGATCGGTACCGCACATTCGATTGATCGGTACCGCACATTCCATTGATCGGTACCGCACATTCGATTGATCGGTACTGCACATTCGATTGATCGGTACCGCACATTCCATTGATCGGTACTGCGTATTAGATTTAACGGTACCACACATTCGATAGAATATAAATAAACCAAACTGTAAACACAAATTATAGTTCCCATCTGTCGACAATGCTTTGGAACGATCAAATTACTCTTAACATTTCTCTAACGGGAAAGCGCAATAATTTGTTTCAAATTCACACTTTCCATCACATGGGGTTGCAACAGTTTTCATCTGAGTGTGGATTGAATGAAAGCCTTTAAATCGTTGATATAGCTCCAACAAGGACTGATTTATAATACGGCATATCTGTTAAGTTGTTCCTCTTATATCGCAAGCCTGTTTGGTTTCATTCCCAAATCAAAGATATCTGTAATATTTAAGATATTTTAATAAAATAAAGACTTCTTTAATTTATTTAAAGATATCTATAAATGAATTAATTTTGTTATATCAATTATAATTTGTTTTGAATGGTAGAGATATATTTAAATTAATTAAAGATATCTTTATATTAATACACATATCTTCAAATGAATTTATGATATCTTGAAATAAATAAACGATACCTTTAAATTAAATGAATTACAGATACATTTAAATGAATTAAAGATGTCATTATATTAATTAGACATATCTTGAAATTAATTATACATATATCTTTAAGTTAACGAGAGATATTTTTAAATGCAATGAAGACATCTTTAAAGTAGCGATATCCTTAAATGAATTAGAGATATCTAATATAATTAAAGATATCTATCTGATTCAAAGTTAAAGATATCTTTAAATCTTTAATTCAAATTTGAGGTTCTTATTTTTTATCTTTGAATAAGAAATATTGTTATTTCGATGTAGAAATATTTTTTAAATGAATTATAAATATCTTAAATTTAAAGATATTTTTTTTCATTTGAACATATCTTAGTTCTAATAAAGATATATTTAACTATGTGAAGACGTCCTTAATTATTGGGAAACATCTCTAATTACCCCATGATAGCTCATAAAAGGGATAGCAGATATCTTAAATGTATGGGAACAATCTTTAAAACTAGTAAAAGAATCATATCTTTAATTTGATAATAGAAATGGTTTCCATACTGCCACGTTTCTTCCACAGCAACATTCAGATTCATAGATTTCGAGATATGATATGATAAGATGTTTATAACGGGAACGATAGCGAGGTATTTATTATATGATTAAGACAATGTCACAGGAAATGGCTATAGTCATTAAGATCTCCTTAAACATGCGGTACCGAACATTCAATTGATAGGTACCGCATATTCGAATTAAAGGTACCGCACATTCGATTGATCGGTACGGCACATTCGATAGATAGCCACCGCACAATCCATTGAACGGTACCGCACATTTGAATTTGAGGTACAGCTGAATCGATTTAACGGTACCGCACTTTCTATTAATTGGGACCGCAAATTCGATTGACCGGTACCGCACATTGAATTAAACGGTACCGCACATTCGATTTTTTTTTTACCTAACATTACATTGATCAGTACCGCAAATTCGTTTGATCGGTACCGCACATTCTATTAAACGGTATCGAACTTTCGATTGATAGGTATCGTACATTCGATTGATCGGTACCACACATTCGATTACTCAGTATCGCATTGATTGATTGATCGGTACCGCATATCTATTTAACGGTACCACACATTCTATTGATCGTTAACGCACATTCGATTGATCGGTACCGCACATTCGACTGATCGGTACAGCACATTCCATCCATCGGTACCGCACATTCGAATTAACGGCACCGCACATTCGATTGATCGGTACCGCACATTCGATTTAACGGTACCGCACATTCTATTTAACGGTACCGCACATTCGATTGATTGGTACCGCACATTCCATTGATCGGTACCGCACATTCGATTTAACGGTACCACACATTCGATTATCGGTACCGCAGATTCGATTGATCGGTACCGCACATTCGATTTATCGGTACCTAAAATTCGATTGATCGGTACTGCACATTTGTTTTATCATTACCGTACCGCAGTACCGCACATTCGATTGATCGGTACCGCACATTCGATTTAACGGTACCGCACATTCTATTTAACGGTACCGCACATTCGATTGATCGATACCGCACATTCGATTGATAGATACCGCACATTCGATTGATCGTTACCGCACATTCGATTTAACGGTACCGCATATTATATTGATCGGTACGGCACATTCGATTTAACGGTAACGCACATTCAATTGATCGGTAACGCACATTCGATTGATCGTTACCGCACATTCGATTGATAGATACCGCACATTACATTGATCGTTACCGCACATTCGATTTAACGGTACCGCACATTCTATTTAACGGTAACGCACATTCAATTGATCGGTAACGCACATTCGATTGATCGGTACCGCACATTCGATTGATCGGTACCGCACTTTAATTGATCGTAACGTACATTCAATATAACGGGACCGCACATTCCATTGATCGGTACCGCACATTGATTGATCGGTAGCGTACATTCAAAATAACGGTACCGCACATTCTTTTTAACGGTACTGCACATTCGATTGATCGGTACCGCACATTCCATTGATCGGTAACGCATATTCGATTGATCGGTACCGCACATTTGATTGATCGTTACCGCATATTGAGACAAATCCCTCCACATGGCAGTGACTAAACAGCCCCTAACTGACAGTTTATCAGTCCCCATTAATACACCTGGATGGAGAGAGGTGCTGGAGATAAAGTGCCTTGCCCAAGAACACAACGCAATGATCTGGCCAGGGCTCAAACCTGCAAGTCCACTTCCTTCATCATTTCACCAGTGCTCTCAAAAATGAGTACTGAATGGATAGTTAGCTTCATCAGATTACTCATCAGAAACAAACTCCCAACAGGGACCGTGAAGATGGTGAGAGGGTGGGTTTGCAGAAATTCATCTCATAAATCCCTGGCTGCTTAACGGAGCCCGGGGAGTTACCTGTTACTTCTTAAATCTCTTCATGTCGAAGTGAGAATTATTATTTTTATTTATTTTTTAATATTTTTTAAATATTTATATGTTTTTTTTAATTTTTTTTTATTGATGACACTTTCGTAGCTCAGTAAAAGTTTCCAACTTTCTATTGAAACCACCTAGCGCACCGCCACGACCAGAGCATCAGGTGCCACGAAATGCAACTCTGCTTAAAATGTCGGAACATCAAACATTATTCACAAAGCGCATACTGTATGTTCGGAGCGTGTTAGCGCTTGTAAGTTTTTTTTCTTGCTGGGGTTCTATCGTACGCAACTTACTAACGCGTTTGTCCTGGTAATTCACCAAAGAAATAGATAAGCGTATTCCATGGGATCGCTGACATAGTCGACAGCTCGTTGCAGTTAAAGTTGAGCTCACACGCGGTAAGCAAGGTAGGGACCTGTAACCTATGAGACTCCTGTCAGTCTTTCCTTCTATAAAATAAGCAAATGAAAAAAGACACGTGCATTCGACAGACTGTTTGCTTAAATTCCCCACAAATCTCCGACCACATGGTCGTATAAAATCACAATAAGTCAACATGGAAAGATTTTTCCCAACCATCGGTTTGCAAAAAGAAAGACTTTCACGTCTGGATCGTGAAGCGTATGTTAATTGTTATCCTCAAAACGGTATTAAGTGCTTCCAACTAATGCACTTCGTCCGTTTTGGGAAACACGTCTGGGTCTCGTGTCAAAATGGACGAGACACCACTGTACCACTCGCCGGCGAATCGAACTTTGAACTTAGCAAACTTCTAATTATATTTATCATTGTAACCGAACAGTGCTGTAGGTATGGAGCGATAATAGTTTTTTCGTATGCATCTGACTGGAAGAAAAATGTTCCTTGCTAGCTGTAAATAGTAAATGATAGTGAGTATACATTTTTCACAAAGTTTTGTCAGTGAACTTGTAATCCTTATAGACTATTTGTCACACTGAGGAATTGTCGCGGCCGTGTGACGGCAAATGCTCTAGAAAAACACTTCACTCTTTTGTTCCTTTTTGGATTTAGTAAACTCTGCCTCAGACCTTTTCGGTCCCTTTGGGAATCGAATGAGGGAGTTTGAGGTGGAGACAGATCCGGACATTTTAAGATCGGATGGATCATCACTGTAACTCTCTCTGTGACCCGGTCTGGGGAGCTCTCCGACCATCTTTGTTTTTCTCCGCACCGGCCGTGCCGGAAGCGGTATCGGTATACTTTCTCTTTCTCTTTTCCTCTTGCCCTTTCTTGTGGTCATATTCGGACCGGCCGCCGCCGGGACCGCAGGGGCATCCTTTTTCTTTTGCCTTTCTCTGTGGTCCTATTCGGACCGGACGCCGCCGGGACCGCAGATGGCACTGTTTCTCTTTACATGTGGTCATATTCTACCGGACATCTCCCATGCACTCTTTTTTTCTCTCTTTCTTTCTTTCTCTTTCTTTCTCTTTCCTCACTACTCTCAGCTCCTTCTCCTTCTTCCCCTCATTCCTCTTCTCCCGTATCTCGCACCCCTTCCCCTCTCTAAATAATAATAATGATAATATTATACAGTTCTTATTAAGCGCAAAAAAAAAACATTAAAATATCTCGATGCGCTGATCTTCTTAGGGGACCATTCGGGCTCGGGATTCGATCTTACATACCCTGGAGCTTGTTTCTCTGCTCCGTAAGCCACGAAGCAAGGATTCAATCTGATACGCGCCCGGTATTTAGGACAAAATTGTGATCTTCCCACGTTCAACCGGGACGAGACGGTGCGCAATTAGCGCAATCAAGCTGGCTACGGGAAGACATAACTGAAGCCCGAATTAGGTAAATAACAATTGAGAAATATGTCTAACAATTGCAACGGGAGCATTAAGGGGACGGAATGTAAGCTAACAAAGAGTAGCGATACGAAGGAATAATTTAACAACGTGCTTCGATTAGAAGCCCGCGGCTAAAACAAGAGTAATAAAAAGCAAAATCTGGCCCAAAACCCACTACAGAAGCGTAAGGCCAATGAGCGCGGTAAAAAGAGAAGAGATACGTAACAACGTGCTTCATCTGGAAGCCCGTGGCTTACAAGAAAATAATAACGTGGCTCAAGAAAACCCGCTAAGGGGAAGCCACTGAAACCCCGCTAATAGCTTAGAATTAACGGGAAACATCGATAGAAAGCTGAGTAAACAAAGCATTACATATGCTAAAGAAAGAACACCGAACAACAGATAAAGTGAGATATGGGGAAAATAGCGGGAAAACGAAGCAGTTCGCGGAACTGCCACCCGTATTACAGACACTTTGCAATTCTAACGGGGCGGGAACCGTTTCCGAATAATACCTATCGGGCTGTGCACGCTTGGTAATAATTCAGTATCCAAATTATGGAAAAGACCAAGAACATAGATTCCAATTCCGTACGAAATTCGCGGTAGGAAATCCGGGCAACAAAACGCACGATGTTGGCACTTTGGATGGTACAATGAGAAGGAAGGACATAGACCGTGGGGGTGGGGGTCCAGTCATATAGGGAGCACAGTGTTAAAAGGTTACCAGTTCATTCTAGGCACGGTAGAAGGAGGTGCTAAGGTTGTGAGGAGACAGGTTAACGAGGAACGAAGTAAATATCATGGAACTTAAGAACATTTTAGTGACAACGGATGGTTATAAGAGCCAAGAGGAATTTGTAAAACAGCATACTGTGGTTAATTTTGTTATCAAATAATGAAGGAACTTACTGGAGTCGTTTCCGTAGCAACAGACCCACTAAGATGATGACAATCAGGAAGAGTATCATCAGAATAATTAAGCAGCCAATAATCAAAGTAGACTGGTTTTTAGCTGGATAGAGGAAATACCTAATGACATTATGAACATAGCAAAACAAATTACAAACAAAATAATTAGATAAAACTCAAATTAAGTAAAACTTATGATGAAAATTGAGCAAAGGAAGAATGGATTTCCTCAGCTGTAATTCAGCAACATACGTCACAGAATATAGCATCATCATTATAATAAACTGCAAACTTTAAACCAAAGAGTACCCCAACCAACAATTGTGGAAAACAATGCAATTCAAGAGTACACTTTGAAGGTTACAATAAAGATTTGCTTAAACATTAGGTCGTAAGTCATATTTATACATATATACAACCAAGACAATGTGTTGATCCTGCAAGTGCAGGCATTACTATACTACAAGGAATAAATATGTAAAGAGAACCCATGCTGTCTTATTAACTGCTTGAGAGAAGAGGAGGCTTAAGCAAAACACTATGGACTAGCAACAACATTTGAAATGTTAGTTAGCTGATACAACAAACTTAGAAAAAGAAATATCTGATATGAAATACTAAGTTGGAAATCATTTAATAATCTTTATTACAACAAGAAGTATACTTAAGCTAAGCTAATACTGAAAATACTTGCATCAGTCAACTATAAGTATGAGAGATATGTGAGTTATGTCACAGATTCAAAGAGTGTACTGAACCTTAGACCTCTAAATGGGTGGCCTTGATTGAATATCAGACATTCTGGTTTGGCCAGATATTGTTGGCCAATGGATATTCTGTCCAGAAATACCCTCATATAAGAGATATATTTTACTAATTTATTATCATAAAACAGTGATGAAGTGTTCTGTATTGAAACATATGACTTACACAAGACAAATGGTGAAGAAACTCTGCTATCAAACACTCCAGCTGTGTTGAAACCTCTTAACCAGTAGCTATAAAGTAGAAATATTAAAAAGTGAAAAATCTAGCAGCTTATTTTTCTTCCATACAAGGTATAACCACATAAACATTATGTGCACAAAGTGTTTTGTTAACGACAACCTGAGATATTGATAGTAGCTAGCTGCATGGTCCATACATACTTAACTGTAGTAAAAGTGTGATAGAAATGATATTTAATAATATTTGCTGTACATAAATAAACTTTGGATTCTATTCAAACACTGTCATTCTGGTATCTAATATGAGAAATCCATGTCCAAAAAATGAGATATTTCTAAGTTCACTTCCCTCAGATATCTTCCACCTTTACTGACAACCAATAAAATCCGACTGTCACCAAATTAATAAACTAATATTTTCGCTCAATGTGGTATATAAACATACCATACATAACAATAACAAGCAATTACTCCAAAATTATTCCAACTTCTAGTGCAAAAGTGAAAATAGGAAGATCACATAAGCTTACACATAGCTTTTTCCACTTGTCAAATGACCATTACAATAATCTGGGGAGTCATCTCCACAATCCTCTCCTCCGATTATAACGGGCGGAGGATCAGCCACAGATCTCTTGGAAATTTCTAGAAGAAAGTAAAGTACTTGGAATATTAAAAAAGTCATGTTTACTCCTCACTTGTGAGAAACAGTGCTAGTTCTCTCATGATACTTCAAGTGCGCACGTCTTATAACAATCAAAGCAGCAAGAGTAAAGTACATGGAATATTGAAAAAAGTCATGTTTACTCATCGCTTGTGAGAAACACTAATGCTCTCATGTTACTTCCAGTGCGTACGTCTTGTAACAACCAAAGCAGCAATAGTAACCATGACATGCATAGCTTGAATATTATCAACAAAAATGTGTGGTCTTATAAAACAAAAGTTGATGTGGATATCGCTACAAATTAGTGCTACAATCAGAGAGCCAGATTGGCTCTGTGATTCCTTGCCACATAATATCAAGTAACGATCTCACTAATGTAGACGAGTAAGTTGAACTTGTCCAAGAATTAAGTGACAACCTGAAATGATCAGAGATTTCCAGCTTTAAATTTGTAGCCCTTGTGGGCATCAACCATTTCATACACTGTTAAGGACAACAGTAAAGAACTTTTATTCCAAAATGTCTTCCGACGTAAAATATAGACACATAGATGTATTAATAAAATCAGCTCTGCCAACTAGCTTGCAACCATCCATTAAATAATTATTATTAATGAATGAGAGCTCTACAGGACATTATACACTGTGAAATATTTTCACAACTTAGCCAAAGCAAAGTCATCAAGTATAATTCACAGGGAAAATGGCTGATTCTTAGTCCATTTGAGATAACCTGTTGACCCCTTGAGCCATTCCTCCACCCCCCTTTCTCCACCACCCACACACAATTTGAGACAACTTGTTGACCCAGAGCTCAGAGGAAAAACTGTTAAGGGCCTGTTGAGTGTCTTAAAGTGAGTGTTTTAAAGATTATCAACAGATTGAAACATATTTCATTTCCTGGATGATTGTATGCTTTGTTGAAACTTATTGAGCCCCTTCACAAAACTCAATTGAACTGAATTTAACCAAAGTGTACAAAAGAAAATCATAACATTGGAGAATTCACAGGTAATTATAGCTTTAATTTTGGAGTTATCATTTTTAAAAGGTTTACAGATTTGACACCTGTTGACCTCAGTTGACCTTTACCAATTTCAGTACGGTTCTTGCACTCACCAAGCTGGATCTTCTACTAAGTATGAAGTTCAAGAAAGATGTACTTCTTGAGTAATCATGGTCACAATCATGTCACAATCATGGTCACAATCATGTGGCAAGATGTCAAGTCTTCCACAGGAGGGTTTCCCTTCCCCCTTTGAGAAATTTTGGCAAAAAAAGATGGTGCTTAGATGCAAACTGGTGCTATAGCTTGCAACTTTTTAAAACAACATTGAAGAATTTTTGAACTGTTTAGGTTGTACTGCATATATACATGTTGTATATGTACTTCACATTTGAATACGCTTGAAATATTCTGTCCGCCAGGAGGGAAGAGGGGTCTAGGCCCCTAATTTATTTCTGGGGAATAAAGGAGCCCCTGTTGTCACAGATAACCTGTTCATCACCTTATCTGTCTATGTAACAACTAACTTCTTCATTCATAGTTTGCTTACCTTTCTCACCTTGATATGTACTGACAGATACTTCATGGAATGCTTGGTAAGGGGGGATTGGATTATGACTGATAGCTTTTCGCCAGCCTGGAAGATTACCCCCTGGTGTCAACTCTTTGCCATTAGCGGAGGCTGAATTAAATGGAAACAAGAGTAACACACATTTATCAATAGGCAATTAACACTATTATTACATATATCCCCATCTACTGAAACTAATTGCAATGGAAAGAATGGTTTCCGGGCAAACTAGAAACTCGTCTCCATTCTCCATCATCACGCTATTCACAAAGAACCACAAACACGAGGCCCATGTGTTAGTCTACATAAGATTAAAAGCAGTGAGGTCCTAGTCTAGTGTACAACCAGTTCAGTGATGGATGTCAGATGTAACCTCTGTGATCAAGGATAAGAAAATTGGTGCATCAAGGTAGTAATTTTTTTGTGTGTCTTGAATAGAAATGGTGAATCTGGAATGAATCTGGAACCAAGCGCTCTTGGTGGGGCTCAAACCTTAAGTCCCAGCAGAATTGACAGCACAATAGACTGACGCTGAGCTTCATTCTGGCTAACCACCTACAGTGTACTAGCCTACACATTGGATGCAAAAGTTGAACCCCAGGTATCCTTTATACAAGATGGTCTCTTAGGAAGGCCTAGAGCCACACCCCATCATGGACCACAAATGTCCTGCAAACAAGTCGAGGTCAACATGGAGATCTTAACTGGGTAAAGAGAAACAAAGACTTCCTCTCTACCCTAAAACAAGCTTCAATGTATACAATGTGGAGGACAACCAACCAAAGCTATTGTCAGTAACCACAAAACCAAACAATCCATAGAACTCACTGAGCCAGTGATGGGGTAAAGTGGGGTCATTTGGGGAGGGAGGGGGGGGGCTTGTAAGTTGAGCACTGATGGCACAGGAAAATGCAAAAAGTATATTTTTCAGAAGTTAAAGAGTTACAGATGTAAGAAGTTATCCAATGCAGACAATATGTTAGGCAAACCATTGTCATTTATTGAATATCACATAAAAAAATCATTAAGGAAAACTTGTTGTATAGGACTATGAAGTAATGTCTTCTTGTTATGCTGAATATAATGTGGTGAAAGAGACAACTACTGTTACTGCAGCTATATTTTGTTATCAATGAGAGTGTGCTACTGTACTGAAGTTGTCACACTATACTCACAATATACTCTTCACTAATTAGAAATGAAAACCATAAGTGACAGTGTTATCACATGATGCTAACCTTCAGCTACAATCACAGCAAAAGTTTCAACAGGTCCATTTACATCATCAAACAAATTTGGATCAAACCAGATAGCAAAGCTGTGGTGAGTCAAATAATCCGGATACCGTGGGACTTGTTCCGATGGTTTAAGAACTGAGAGTGACAAATAACTTGAGTTAATTCAATCAGCAAACAAGATGATAATGAAGATATGTCAGGGTCTATTGTAACAAATTGACGAATCATAAATATCACCACAAATCAAGTATTTTACAAACTTTAGCTAAATTAAGGAAAGGAGCAAAAAAATGCATGGCTAGAATGGGACTCAAACCAGTGACCTTTGTGTTACAAGCACAGCAAAATACCAATTAAAGCTATCCAGCCCTTATTTGGTGGCAATCCCTATATAGCCATGGGTTACACAGTATTCAAGGTACTGTGGCTTCTGACAGGCACCCCCAGTAAGGAAATGGCTATATAGGGATCGCAACTGACTAAGGGTTGGATAGCTTAGTGGTAAAGCACTGTGCTTGTAACCAAGAGGTCACTGGTTTCAATCCCATTCTAGCCAAACATTTCTTAGATGTTTTCCATTTTCTAAAATTCCCAGTCAGTTTTCTGTAATTCATTTACTTATATAAAACATTAGCATATGTAATGAAGTTTGTGTAAGCATTAACCAGTCAGACAACACACACCAGCTAATTACAAAAATAACCAAGTTCGGATATTAGTAGAATTCTGTTACATTTAGGAAACACTAAATAGGTCACTGTAAACTACAACTAAAATCCAGCATTAGACAAGAAAACAGACGTCAGTTCCAAACACACCATTGAATGCCCTTAAAAAATGGTTATTATGCAAGTTGGGCTAAATTAGAATGTCCACTAATAATAATGAATTTAACACCAGCTCACTTCTGTGATATAACACATTTGGAAGTCCTTTCTGAGGTTGTTCACATATACAGTCTAATTAAGTGCCCAAAATATTCAAACTCATTTCATACTTTATTCATGGAATATTTTACATTATGAGGCTTAGTATCTATCAGAATTTTTCACCCTCATATGAAATATGCTCACAATATGCTGAGGTTCTTAATACTCTTTTGAAATGATAACTGAATGACTTCTGTGTTACAATGACAAGTTACAACACACACAAGAATAACACATAATAGGAATGCATTGTTTTGTAAAGGCTAAACTTAAATCCTTTGCACATCTGATTATTAATGCAGATATTACTGAATGAATATTCAGCAGACTTGGCTCCTTTATAGCTCACAGTAAAGCTGCATAATGCCTAATGGGATTCTCACCTCCAACCATTGTGTTGACTATTTTCCAGGCAAGCTCTCCTTCATTGGTAGGTCCAAAGTAAGCTTTTATCTGAAAAAACAAAACAAACAAGCATTACAAATTACAACATGATTAAATATATTCTTCAAATATGAACTATCAAAATGTAATTGCTTGTTTTTAATGAAGAGAAAAGGGAACTCTTGATACTTGTAGTATAGTGTGCAAGCAATAATGATGATGAAGACAATAATTATGGTAATTATCTTCCAGCTATCACCATGTATGTTCAGTACACTAAAGTATCAGTGGAACCTATCCACCAACATGAGACTTGGAATTCTGTTATGTGATACAGTCAATTGTAAGCCTATCTAGAAATCAAATACATTCACCAAGAAAATATATTCATGACTTGTACTTACTGTAAAGTTATATTTGCATCCACCCTTCACAGTAATGTTAATTGGTCGAGAATGTGCAAGAGGTAACCACATATTGTCATGTTATGTAATGCAGTCAATTGTAAGCCTATCTAGAAATCAAATACATTTACCAAGGAAATACACTCATGACTTGTACTAACTGTAAAGTTATATATGCATCCACCCTTCACGGTAATGTTAATTGGTCGAGAATGTGCAGGAGGTAACCACATCTTATCATCACTGCAAACATCTCCCTGAAAATTGGGCAATACAATACTGAAATCTGTTTTGGAAAGGTAACTTAGTTAAATTGAAACTGAATTCCATGATGGCATCAGAAACTAAAATAGGTCATTAAGGACAGCATAATGTATTAAAACAAATCTTCATTTATGGATGAAATTTAAACTGTTAGAAAAACATTTGTATTTGTGGGTGGAAATGCCCAATTCTTCTTTAAAGATGAGAATTGAAAAAGATAATATAATGAGGAGATTTAAATAGAAGAATCGAAGATAAACTCACATTTGCTCTTCGTCCTCCATATTCAATGATGTATGCAGATATGTGTTCATATGGTTCCTCATGAGGATCAAAGTCCATATGAACCAACGTAGGTGTAATTGAATTTAACCTAATATTCGTAGGTTTCTTCTCTGCTGTAGGCACTGTTATAAATGATAATATAATCTCAATTATTAATATGAAAATGTTTTAATTAGTCTATTATTAAAGCTCCTTTAAGTCTCTTTGAGCAACCCTGGTGATTTTCCCCATCCTTGGGAGTTTACTTACTTGCTGGTTAAACATTGGTTAAACATTTTCTATAACTAATATCAATGAAATTTTTATGGCCAGGGTTTTTTCCTTGCTAGCATCTTTGTGGCTTGCATGGAAAATTTCTCATTTCCCCTGTGATTGGTTCTATGTAGAAGCTTACTCTAACTTTATACTGTGATCATACATATAATTGTGAGAGGAAGAAAAGGATAATTCAAGGATGAAATCAACTTGATTGCTGTAATAATTTTACTACACTTTTAAGCCAAACATATTATCAACCTCATAGCCATATCTTTATTCCATATCCTCTTCTGTTTGGGGCTTAAACTGCTAGTCATGTTTGTGTATTAGTATATTGGATTCTCCACTCACACAAAAAGATAATAATCTTAGCAGGAAGTGGATAATCACCTGGGCCTACGACAAGTAAATACATATCTCAATTCTGATAAACCTTGTCTTGAAAGTGATAGAAATTAATGAGGATACCCTTGAAATGCTAAACCAAATACCATTGCTTCACATCCTACACAAAAAAACCTATCAGTATGTATATCAAGAATACACCCATTGATACTGATGTCTGGAGTGACCATTGATTTGTGATTGACACAACAAAAATTCAATTTACAATTCATAAGTAATGCATAAGAAATGTTAAAACGAAGTATCAATTAGACAAGGATCTGCTTTCTAAGAAATACAGGTTCAAATCTGTCCTGTTTCTTTAATGTTTGTTATGATTATATCAAATGTGACATCCCCCATAGAGGAATTATAGTGATCGTCTTGTAGCTGGGACAGCCAATCTGTAGACCATGATGTCTCATTTTGCCAACTATATAGATCGTCCTATATCATTTTAATCTGAAGGCTCAAATTCCCTATTACTATAGAAGATTATATTTCAATTGTAAAGTTCTTCCGTTTAACAACTCTGTGTTTTCTCCAGAGATAATTTTGCAATTAATTTAAATATACTTGAATATTACATTAAAATTTCTACTTTTACTGAGAGATGCATGCTTTAAAAAAAGGGTAAACCAAGCTAAGGCAGCTTCCATGTGAACCCATCAGCAGTTTCAATTTAAGTATGTCCCTTGAAAAAAACAAATGTTGGTAGCTGTTATTCTGTATCTAGAATACTAATAACTTACTAGAAACGTTATATATCTCAGCACCATTAATGCTCTCTACTCCCCAGCTGATACTTTGACTACAACTGTATACAGCTCCTCGGGTACAACAGAGAAACCATGTGGGTAAAAGGTGTCCTCAGAAACTTTAGGGTCCATAAAAGCCCATTCGGTCCTTCAATAGTGTACAGACTAGCCTACGAGTGCCGCCTTAGGCAGAAAAACACTGATCTCACCCAAGCCTCAAATATGGAGGGACTAAGGTCATTAGTGATAGTCCATTCTTCATTGTCCCAAGGGATCCACGATGAAAGAGTTTGAGAATCTAGAACCTAGGCTCTAGAGGTTGAGAATCTAGAACCTAGGCTCTAGAGTGAACACAAAGAAGACATGTACTAAATTTGATATAGTTAATAGCAATTAGAAGACCTACAATCTCAGAAGACTTACCTAAGTTAATGATGATATTAACTGGGTTACTAATGTGTTGTTCTGTCTGTGCTATAACAGAAACGTTGTATTCAATGTCATGACTTAAATTATCAAGATAAATAGAATTATTATCGCTGCTAAAAGTATATGTATTTTCATCTGTTGTATAGGAGATGGTAAAATTGTCTGCATAATCAGGTTGGGCCCAATAGAGCCGGACAGATTTGTAGGTTTGCTGATCAAACTTCAGTTTCATTGGTGACTGAGGAACTGTAAATAAACCAAAAATATGTAAGTTGTCAATGAATATCCAAACTCCATCTACAGAACCTTCAGTACATACTGATTGCACTTCCCAATTGTAAGCATACACTCCTTTGCATTATCATGTACAACAAAGTGTATATGCTGGAGTTAAACCAAGCTATACTGCCAAACACATGTATTACATCAAGCAGGGCTCAGTGTTGCATTCACAATTTCCTATGACATCGCACTTTGGGCATTTTGTCATAAAATCTAAAGCAACAAGCAAACATTTGAATTCAGAGGACTTCTGAGATAAATTAATAAATAATCCCACTTTATCAATTAAACAATGACCACACAATACAAATAGTAATTTTCTGTGATGTCTCAACCAAACTGTCTTCTATTTCGTACATTCTGGACATTTTGTGTTCACTTTGACTTTGACCATTAACTGCCTTCAGCAAAGTTAAGTCAAAATCGAGCTTTAAGAAGAATGTGAAAATCTTGATTTCTTGCCACATTTTACATATAACATTAAACACTAAAACTGAAAACAAGACTTTGAAGTGTTCACCATTACTGACTACAAGTGATCAGGAAGGTTCTTACACAAATGTCAACTTACCTATCAAGTTCAAATTCCATCCAAACTTTTCTTAGACTTTTTATTTCTGTTAACCTCAAATGACATTTGACCTCCACCAATTTCAATAAGAGTCTTGTATGCACCAAAGAGAATCTCACACCAAGTATGTGCTGCAATGAAGCTGCCCTTCTTATGTTATCATGTTTACAGTGTTCTCAGACTCTAACCTTTGTTGACCCTTCAATGACCTTTGATCTCTAATAGTCTCAATAGGGTTCTTATACTCAAGCAGGATCTACCTACCAAATATGAAGTTTAAGCAGGATGTACTTTTTACTTATCGTGTTTACGTTTTCAGGCTTTGGCCTCTGTTGACATCAAACGATTTTTCACCTTTACCAACTTCAACAGCTTTCTTCTACTCACCAAGTACGTAGTATCTACATACAAATTATGTATACATGATGTACTTTGCGACTTATTGTGTGTAAAAGCTTTTCAGACTTTGTTCTATGTCAACCTCAAATGACTTTGACCTCCACCAACTTCGACAGGGTTCTCGTACTAAGTAAGTGGGATCAACGTACCAGCTATGGACTTCAACAAAGAATACACTTTTGATGTACGTTGTGACTTATTGTGTTTAACAGACATTGACCTCTATTGACCTCATATGAACTTTGGCTTTCACCACTTTCAACAGGGTTCTCATCAAGCTGTATCTACATACCAAGTATGAAGTTCAACCAAGATGTACTTTTTGACTCATGTTTACAAATTGGTGTCATATACACATGCCATCACCATGGGATAGTTTCCTTTTGCCTCCGGCAAGTCATGCCAAAATTATACATCATAGCACGAAGGCATCATTGTGGAAAATTTATAGGGGCAGATCTACCCAGGCTGCCATACCTGTTGTAAAATACATGTGATGTCCTTCGAAAGCACTGAGCATGTATCTAGCGCCGGATGACAATGAGTGCAGACTAAAGGTTCCGTTTGTCGTGTATACTACTGGTGTTTTGGTCGTAACATTTCTCTGCTTCACAGTGTTGTTATTGGTTAAAGTGAGGGCGACAGTCAGCTCTTGGACAACCCCGCGGCGTGAGGTCCAAACGAATTCAGCCCAAGAAGTATTCACCGCAACAACTTTACAGGAGCCTATATGTCTTGGTCCAAATGCTATGTAGGAAATTTAGTAAAGAAGTATTACTGCCATGGCAAAATGCAACTTTAATGTATATCATTACAGCTGCAGTTTGCTCTGTGTAATTCTGACCAACACATCTTCATGCATTCTTGGATACCCTACAGTCTGACTTAGAGAAACAGTTGGCAATGTTATTGGCAAGATAACAATTTTTAAGTTATCATGTTTGCAGCATTTGCAGGCTTCAAGCTTCCATTGACCTCAAATGACCTCTGACCTCTACAAATTTCATTAAAGCTCTTTTAGTCACCAAGAAGGATCTACATACCAATTTTGAAGCTCAACCAAGATGTAAGTTTTTACTTTTCATGTTTATGTTTTCAGGCTGTGAGCTTTTTTGACCTTCAATTTCACACTGCACCAACTGTATGAAAGTACCATGAATGTGCAAATTAACAAAAGTCTAAATATTAATTTTAGCCTCCTTGAAAAACTGAGTTGTTTAGAAATGTGCACTGTTCTAAGAAAGGGAAATGTTGTGCTACCATATCTTCTATTTCTTCACACTTTCACAAGTATATGAACAGATTGAATTGATTTGAGATATGAAGAACAGATTGTGAAACAAAGCTCTGATGTTGATTTGATAAAATTAAAATACCTGTTTCATAATCTGATTAAAGGGTCGGTCACAGAAATTAAAAGTACAATTCCAATTTTTTGCTGTAATGCCTAAAAATGTAAATTTGACCATATTCATAAAGCAGTCAATGGACACATATTAACACAATATACTCCTTTATGTGACCACTGTTTTCAATGCTGGACAATAATAATTATTTCTGATAATACTGCAAACAAATTGACTTATAAATCATGAAAACCAAAGTATTCACACAAATTTATTGGTAATGCTTGACACGTTTCATGACAATTTTTTACAGGCAGTTAAATTTCAAGCTATGACATGCAATATTGCCGTTTCAATTTATGTTTATTTCAAACAGACATGTGAATAACTGTTGCAGTAAACAGCTGAAACGGAAAGTATGTATTCAGTTTTATATGAAAAAAAAGCGACGGATTGCTAGTCTCCCTAGAATGTATTGAATGGTTGTAATCTGTACTTTGTCAGATTTTGGCACAATTTGATGGTATCATACTTCTCTCTTTAAAGAAAGATAAGATGACTTTAAGCAGAATGTCTTGATAATGTTATACTCCAAGAGAGACAATTCAGTACTAGTAATACTTTGACAGCTATTCTGGTTTTCAAGATGATTCACCTTTAAAAATAAGCTAAATCTATGGGAAACTGGCTCCTTAGTGCAGACCTTCATGTTAATGTTCAATCTATTGCTTTTAATAGCAAAATCATGTTCATTTAGCATAATTATTCATTTAGCATGTTCATTTTTTCGTGATTATTCATGATTATTCATTGTTCATGATTATTCATGATTCATGATTAATCATTTATGATTCATGATTAATCATTCATGATTCATGATTATCATGATTCATGATTATTCATGATTCATTCATTCAATCATGATTCATTCTTTCATCATTCATCATTCGTCATTCATTCTTTCGTCATTCGTCATTAATCATTCATCATTCATTCATTTATCATTCATTCATTCATCATTCATTCATCATTCATTCATCATTCATTCAATCATGATTCATGATTCATTCATGATTCATTCAATCATGATCCATGATTCATTCATGATTCATTCATTCATTCATGATTCATTCATCATTCATTCATTCATCTTTCATGATTCATTCATTCATTCATGATTAATTCATTCATTCATGATTAATTCATTCATGATTCATTCATTCATGATTAATTCATTCATGATTCATTCATTCATGATTCATTCATTCATTCATGATTCATTCATTCATGATTCATTCATGATTCATTCAGCATGATTCATTCAGCATGATTCATGATTATTCATTTCATGATTATTCATGATTATTCATTTAGCATGTTCATTTAGCATGGAGTGTTAGCTCAGTGGTTAACGCCCGTGCCTTTCAATCATAAGGTCCCCGGTTCGAGTCACTCCCAGTTTAATGTATGTCGTCCAGTTACAGAGTTGTTGACAATTAGCAATTCATAATCATGGACGTTAAATATGAATGTAAGAGACAGACTTCGGTCAGATTGCGGCTTTGATAAGCCAGTGAGGCTTCTTCGCGAGTTCCTGCTTGCAGGAGGATCTAATATACATATATACATACATAAATTATATAAATAACAGAGAACCCATGGATGACATTCAACATCATTTGTAGTTATAACAAATTTGTAACACATTGTAAACATGTCATTTGAGGCCGAAACAGGCTGTTTGTTTCCCCATTGATTTTGTGTTGCTTTTGAGGAACTGGCCTTGTTGTCTGTGTATTAGACTATATAATCCAGGCACTTACACTGATGAACCCCCGGCAGTTTAAAGGGTCACTTCTCAAACATTTTGCCGATACGAGAATTGTACATCCAAGAAGGGAATTGTTAAAAAATATTAACTTCATCCAGGTACCGTCTTGTTGATTTGATGTGAATCTTCTAACAAGCACGTACACACGTTAATCCAAGTAACAATTCTTGAGATGTCGAGCTTTGGCCAAGATAGACAATTTGGCCATGTCAGCAAATAATTAATACATTATAGACCTGTTATGCTAGGCCCTGAAAGTTCTCTAATTTTGAATTGCTTAACTGAATGTGCTATACTTGGTGTTCCAGCCACCTAGATTGATGTTCCTCTTTCCTTTCTCAAAAACATTAAAGAGAGAGAGGCAGCTTTTATTACCTTCAGTCGCAGTCAGGATCTCAAAGAGGTCACAGGAACTATTAGTACAACAGCTAAGAGTGACATTATAAACTTCACCAGGAATTAGTTTGTCTTTGAAACTAATCCGAACCAGGTAATCACTAAACGTTTCAGTCTGGTTCCATTTATCATCTCCATACTTTCCCTGTCCTGTAGCGACAATTTTGGTATACTTATCTGTATCATTAATTTCGATACCACCAGAAGAGCTTCCATAGGGATACCAGTTACAGAACCCTGAAAGAGCAGAACATCAGAGTTAAGTTGAGAAAGAAACCAAGACTAGATTTGGTGACCATCATATCTCCC
>KN882552.1:96300-119720 GCA_000934455.1 Apostichopus parvimensis
CCCTCTCCCAAAGTATCCTTGAGCATTGCCTGTGTGAGACTCCTACAGACTGATTAGGTACAAGTAGTCAGTGATTAAACCTGAGCTCAAAATGCTGCTTTGAACAAAACGTCACTGTCAAATTCATTCATGTTTATGAAGTGATCCCTTCATTTCTAATTGTTTGGAATCAAATCAGTACTGCATATACTTATCTGTTTTTAACTACTTCAACATGTTAAAGGGGAAATTTAAAATAGTTTCCCCTAAGTCATCTAGTTTGGGCAGCAATGGAAAACAAAACTGTTTTGGGTTCTATCAATTACAGTTACACATGTCATGTGACCAAAGTGTACTTAATAAACCCAATTATTCCAGAATATTCTCAAAGTTAATTAAAGTGAAAAGGATTGATTCACAAACCATATATGTGTCAAATCCCACAAAATGGACATTGGAACAACAAATGTTTGCATGTGTTATTCCTGTCTACATAAATCAAAACGTGGAATGATTGGTGCAATCAAACACTGATTTATACAGAATATAAGAAGAGCAATCAACAACAAGGCAGTGCAATATGTATTTAAGATCTTTTTTCTTTGGAAATGTAAGCTTTATGTTTTTTTACTGTTCTAATAACAAGAGATAATTGATTACTGATATATTTACCAGTCGGTGGCAATATCCCCCTGCTTGTACGTCCTCCATTATTACTAAGGCTGAAAGATGATTCTGTGGGCAGTGCAATTGTAGTCACCATTTGGTTATCTTTAGTTGTCATGGTATCTGAGACATCATTACATTTGTTGTATACAATGAGTTTTCTCTGCTTACTATCTCGGTTCTGATGGATCTTGCTTCAGAACTGCTTGACATCGTTGAGGTACTCAGTTCTGCATAATCAGACTTATTCTGACTGCAGCCTGTTATTGAACTTTGAATCGAGTAAAACTAGACATGTATTTAGCAAGGGCTATGTACATACAGTCTGAAGAACACATTTTCAAAGTTTGAAGACTTTGACATATGTTGACCTCAAACGACCTTTGACCTCCATGAACATTAATAGGTGTCATCATCTTACCAAGGGCTACCAACAAACCAGGTTTAAAGGCCAAGTAATCTTTACTTCTTGAGATATCGTGTTTATAATGTTTTCAGCCTTTGACCTCTGGTGTGACCTAGAATGACCTTTGACCTCCATAAAAAAGGATATAAACATGTAATTACTAAGGGCTAAGTTCATATTAAATTTAAAGTTCAAACAAGTTCACTTCTTGAGATATCGTGTTTACAAAGTTTTTAGACGTTTACCTCTATTGACCTCAAATGACATTGACCTCCATAAAAAACAATAGGGATCATCTACTTACCAAGTGCTGCCTACATACCAAGTTTCAAGTTCAGGAAGTTTAGGTTCTTGAGATATCGTGTCTACAAGCCAACCCGTCACATACACACAAGGAATAAAAAATAATGTAACATACCTACAAGAACTACAAGGAAAGCTTCTTGACAGCAAAACAGTACCACCTGCAATAGATTAGACCATTCTTTATTCATTAATTGAAATATAATATATGTTAGGCTATATGAACTAATCTTGCTCATCTCTCAATTCTAGTGGAGCAGTAGCAAAACCATGTAGCACGAAAGTCAAGTCATGATAAAGAATTGGTCTCTAAAATAATACTTTTGGCTGGGGTGTACGGAGAAATTCACTTCACGCTATGACTGCGATGAAGCTGATACTTAGAGTTATCCTCCGTAAGACATTTTCAAAATTTGATCTGTTAACCTCCACAAAAATTAGGTTTTTTTTATAGCAACAAGTTGGATCTTTATGTAGTTTCTGACCTTATATGACCTTAACGAACTCACTATTAAGGTGAATGTGCAGGCCGGTATGAAGTTCATCAAAGTTTACTTTGGACTATTTTGCTTGCAAGGTTTTGAAATTTTGATGTCTTTTGACCTCAATGACCTTTAATCTCCATAAAATAACTGCGTTATTAATGATTAATAATGGTCTAGCTCTGCCCAATCCATGTTGGATATTGTCTTACACCGTGGGTCTAACACCATTGGGTATGCTCTAACTAACCAAAATGAGACAGAGACGTTCCAAGAGAGAGGAAACAAACATTTTGGGGGTTTCTCAAAACGTTGATTCGAGATGATTCCTTTATTGATTTTATCTTTTGATTGACTTGCGTGAGATAATTATAATAACAGATAATGTCCATGAAGATCAGTAGAGATTACGTTGGACGGTACAATTTGTTATACAAACAACTGATGTATGAAGCGTTCACTTCGAAGACTAAGACTCAAGTCCTCGTAATCGTGAAGCTGGCTCGATTCAGCCATACGGACACACATAGTCTACACATGCTTCCACAGCCAACTAAATGAGACACTACATAATCAAGGAGGGGCCTGGTTGGTCAATGGGAGAATAAGTAAATGATTATTTAATGTATGCAGGTAAAAGGTTATGACTTCACTGAAAAACTGACCAATTGGAGCTATTCTCAGATATTCTCTGTGGACATTCCATTATAGTACCACGACAATCACGCGCAAAACACAAATGACATCTTGTGCTTTTCTAAGGAAAATACAGCCTGGCAGAAACAATATAAATAAATTAATAATTGGCGTGAAAAAGTACTAGTCTTTCTGAAGAGTTGAAGAAGTAAACAACTATCAAAAAAGACGCGGAAAACTGCTGAGGGTCCCTGGATATTAAGGGCGTGACTGTGCTGCATTAAAGAAGCAGGCCTAACATTTTACATGACATCCCCTTGGTACTTTAAAATTTTGGACATAATTTTGTTTACCAATAATCATATGTGGATTGTGTTTCCTTCAAAACGGTGCAATTGAAACCACATCTGAATACAAAATATGAAACCACACTGTTCTGTGAGAAACCCTGTTAGATACACTCCATATCATAAACTTTTCATCATACAAGCACATAAGAAGGAAAGGAAGTACGCAAAGGTCGTACAAATCTGATTTGTTATCACATATTCAAATGCAAGACAACCATTGAGCAAGCACCAATGAGCTCAGGAAGTAAGGTAGGTTAAAGTCTCAAAAACCAGTCATTCTATTAGCGAGAGGCAACCATGGCATATCAAACAACATTCATGGAAAACATTGTTATTACATAACTTTGCAACTTCAGCAAACATAAATACATGAGAAGAACACTTTATTAATCTCACAGGGCTCCCTGTGAGATAAAAAAGAAAAAAAAAAGAAGAAGACATAAACTGAACCTGATATATACATGCATCTGTGGATAACAACACAAAGAACCACAAGATAGTACTGCTAGGAAGCATTCAAAGTTCAGGTTAACAATACTATGACATACATATATAGTGCAAGATTAATGTTCAAATATGCACTAAGAAGTAAATTACCAGCATCCTCACGTCACCTCACCTTACCAATTTGGAAGTATGAAGTTCAACCAAGCTGCACTTTTTTTTCGATATCTTGTTCACAAGTATCATATACACACAAACAAATAATAACACATACTGTACAGAATATCATGAACGCAAAGATTCCTTTTGCCCTCAGCAAGGCATAATTACGATCAAAATTTCCCACGTAAGCAGTTAATTGCTATAGCGTTTACCCAATTATATTATAATTTGTATAGAGACAAGAAGACTTTTCCAGGAAGGTCTAACATTACTGTTTAATGCTTTTGGTTTCATTAAACTGATGTAACTGAAGTATTTATATCAATACAATATAAAGAAACCAAAACAAGTTATGTTCAGTCAGTGGCAAGTCAACCTTTTACTGTGTACAGTGTGTTCATATACGGTACTTAATGTTTTCAGTGCGGTGAGTGTGATCAGAATCTGCTGCAGAACTTAACAAGAGGGCAATCCATGGAGTTGCTGATCTCATCTCTTCAATGACAGAAGTTATTGTTGGGTTACTTTTGAATGCATCTGGTCGCTATCTTCGTTAATAGGCTGGAATCCAGTTTTTGATGTATAGTTTTGTAGAAAGAATGATAAGGATATGGAATCCTCAACAATTTGTGTAGTTTAGTGGCTATTTCCTACTTGTTGACAAGCAGAAATGACTAAAACCAATTCTTAAGTTTTTTGACCTCTGACCTATGGTGCAGGCACAAGCTTACATGCTCAGGCACCTACCCACCAAGTTTGAACTTGATCTGATTTACGGGTTAAGAGGTCACGGCATACTTAATTGCAAAATTTAGGCCAATTTGATCTACACTGCCCTTTGACCTGAGTCCTGACCCTTAAAAACCACATAAGTACTTTTTTCACATCTGTCCCCTTATTCTCTACATATCATGTGGTTCAATAACTTTTTCCAACATACTGACAAGCAGGTAATGGCTAAAAAAGTTTTGGGTAGTTGACCTCTGACCTTAGACCTATGACGTCTCCAATCACGCAGGCACAAGTTTTCATGGTCAACAAGTTTACGGGACCGCATTTGCAGTGTAGGAGTTTAGCCAATTTGACCTTTGACCCAGACCCTAAACCTGTCTTTTCTTAAATTTCGTTTCATTATTCTCTACATATCTTGTGGAGTAATGCCTTTTTTCCTACACAATCAGGAAATAGCTAAAAACAGCATTCCTGTGGATGTAAACTTGGTCTACCGAACGAGGCAGAGTTGTGGTATTAGACGAGAGTTCATAATATGTTAGAAATATTGACCCTGTCAAAGATGCTGATCCAGCTCAGACTGAAGAAACAATGCGCACGGACCTATAAGTTTTTCCGTATGTTGATTATCAATCTGTCCATTGTTAAGATTTATGTCTCGTCTCTCTATGTACAGGTAGTCAGGCACACTCAACTCCTCACAAATCGGGCGATGATAAATGGATCATAGCCCAAGGAGACTTTGCAGATTCCCGAAAACTGAGAGAAATTCTATGGCAACAAACTATTAGACTTTCAGATATCCAACGCTTTGCCTCGGCAGCAAATCATTTCTGCAGATTTTTCTAACCCCCCTTCCCCACCCCCTTACATATACACACATCCACCGCCACTCCACTCGAGAGAACTCGATTGTCTTAAACGAGCTACCGTAGTGATAGATTCGCTCTGATGTTGCATGTTGCATGCGTAGTTCACACTACATATGTTGGTATAGCTTTACACTTCGACTCATAACCATAAGTCCTTGTGCAGGTGCATATTTATTTGCGCTTTCTTAATGTAGAGATTTTGGAGGCCTACACAGTACACAAGTAGGACGTGGCTGCATGTCTTCAAGTACACAACCACAATTATTCCCAATTATGACAACGAATTAGATCAGAAGATTCATCAGGAGGGGACCAGGGAAAGGGATGTGTGTATGTGAAGGCAAGGTAGCCTACATTAAAATGGGAAAGTTATAACACAAATGGAATAACGTAAAGCACTCGTCCAGAAAAGAAACAAAATTTGAACCGCCGAGAATATTCCATGTATGTCGGGTTATATGTTATAGGATCGTGTATAGGCTATCGGGTACAGATAACTTCACACCAGGCTTCAAATTGAGATGTAGGCCTACTCCTTCCCCTCCCCTCTCCAACCAGACCATCCTGTGATTGTTTAATTACATAAATTACATTTTATTATAGTAATACTTGGGAATACCATACTCCACTACAATACACACACTACGAATATTATGCACGTACGTACGTGCAAAGTGTACACGTAGTGTACACTTAATCGCACATAGGCTAGCATCCTAACGTGCGACCGTGCGGCAAATTTGCCGACGGAATTATACAGATAAAGATTGTCACTACGAGACAAGTTAAGTGACAAACTGTTTCAAAAGATTTGGTATAGAAAGGTAGCAGTTGGTCAAGGAGATGAATTTCAAAGCCTATCAGTACCATATACGTAGCTATAGATGTAACGTTAGGTTTAGTAGGCCTACTAGTAGCGTAGTTGCAGGATGGTGGTCAGGCTATTATAAAATGAGTATCTGGTTGTAAAGTTGAACACGACATAACATTAATTAGGAATAGTCACGAGTGCTTGACTGTGTAAAAATCGTACTGAGATGAATAATGAATGTGTGCATCAAACATAGTGCCTGTACAAACATGAAGCATCCCCCACCTCCCCCCTCCCTCACGCAATGGAACGGATGATGTACGTATTGCGCAATGTTTGATGCGACAAACGGCCCCACACGTTTCCATATGCACCCTCCCCTTCTGTGTACAAACCACGATAACGATTTATTTAATCGTACGTGGATAGCATCTGTAGAATTCGTGTATGACAGTTTAACAGTTTGTTATTGGAACAAGCCATCATTTTCATATCGGGATACAATGTAAGGACAATTATTAGTTGCTTAACAGGATGGAAGTGATTCATACGCATTTAAACAACACCTAATTGTATTTTGATTGGCCAATTGCTCGTTGATTGCATGCAAAATCCGCTCTATTGCACTCTATGAAATAAAACCATTGGTTATACTTTTTTGATAGCACTTTTTTCAATGGTAAGAGAGCAGAGAAACCTGTCTCTTCAAAACAATCTGTTGCATGAGTGCATTTTAAATCCAATTATATCCAAATTTGAAGGTGTTGTATAAAACAAATAATGAATGGTTTCCATTCGTGCAATAGTGCAAATATTTCATTCGTTGAGAGATGTAATTTGTTCCATTCAACTCGGCTGCGCCTCGTTGAATGGAACATTCCATCTTTCAACTCATGAAATATTTGCACTATTGCACTCATAACCATTCATTATTTGTATATTATACAACACCTAATTATATTCCGGCCATTTAATTGGTCAATTGCTCGTCGATTGCATGCAAAATCCGCTCTATTGCACTCTATGAAATAGAACCATGGGTTATACTTTTTTGATAACACTTTTTTCAATGGTAAGAGAGCAGAAAAACCTGTCTGTTCAAAACAATCTGTTGTATGATGAGTGCATTTTACATCCAATTATATCTTAATTTGAAGGTGTTGTATAAAACAAATAATGGATGGTTTCCATTCGTGCAATAGTGAAAATATTTCATTCGTTGAAAGATGTAAGATTCGTTGAAAGATGTAAAAAACATTCCATCTTTCAACTCATGAAATATTTGCACTATTGCACTCATAACCATTCATTATTTGTATAATATCGGTCTTTGGAATGGATCCCATATCACAGAAGAACAATTACCTGCTGCATATAGCTTTATAATAACCATTGGACACACGGTAATTTATTTTCAAGATACACAAGGAAAACTGACTTTACAGTACGAACACAACCAAAGACATGTGTCATACGTATATACGTATATACTGTAGTAATGCGATTCTCTCTCAACATTTCTAGCAATGACAGTGTCACTATATTCCTTTGAACTTGAAAGCAAGTCATAAACGTTATCCAATAAACTACAATAATAGGTCATTCCATTCACAACCAAATGTGTTAGCAGGTCACCTCTTGGATTCAAATTGCATCATTTGTCGATATTAGTGCGTTAGGAAAGTGAAAATTTTGAGCGTTCTAGAACTTAAACTTGTTATCATATATGCTTCGTAAAGGCTCCTCTGTCAAAACAGTTCCAGTAACTAGATCTCACCATTAATTTGTCTCCCTTTACAGAATCCACAATGGAGATGCGTAGTATTTCTGCAGATAATGAACACCATCGTTAACTTGCACCCAGATTTACAGAGACAATCAGCTTAAGCTTCTGGTTTATTGCATATCAGCCTGGCCTTTACTTAGCTTGTTCATATGATAACCAGTGGCACATGGGAACTTTTTAGCAGCTATTTTCAGGACCCAAGCTTGTTTGATCAAGAATAAATGAGGACTCAAACTTGCTACTTTGTAATGAAGGCACGTTCGGTCAAGCAAAATGTGGGCGTGGTACAGTAGCGTACCTCAAATTTAAACAGCTGTAACTCAAAAAGTATACGAGAACGCTCAAATTTCGCACACATTCCTGACTCATTAATATCCACAAATGATGCAAAAATAAACCCAATGCATGAGGTTGATTTTGTTGATTTTGTATGGAATGACCCATTATGGAGTTATGGATAACGTATATATACTTGCTCAATTTACCAGCAAACAACCAGCGAAACTGTTCAATCAAGTTTGGTTTAATTTCGCATTTTGTACTCGCCAGTCTGGTTGTTACATATACTCCTTCTTTAACTTTATATAAGCTATGTCTGAAAACAAAATCAAATTACTTAATGCCACCAAAATCACAATAGGAATAACTAAATATAAAGCACCAACTTTTCTGTACTGGATTATGCAGTTACTACAATTGTCTACAGTATATCAGCCTACGTAATTAATGGTCGGAATATGTTATTTACAGAGGTATCTACATATGTCGATCATGGCTTGTATAAAGTTACAACCCAACACATAATACACCGGAGCCTTCCTCCAGTCCTGCATGGTGTTTGTTTCAATAATGTGTCTATCCTATAATAATATTACAGGTGCGGAATTTCTCAAAATTCCATCTCTGTATATCCCCGCCCACCCCTCACCTCCCCCGGTCCCAAATGGACACTTGTTCCCTACTTTAATTAGCTTTCATCTTTAGAAGTCCTGGTACTACTCAAAATTGAAACCTTCAATCCATCGCAACAGCAACAGTGTACGTAAAATACTACATTCCCTCTTCAAAAATAGCTAATACCTTCCAAACAATTGCCGATTTCCAGCTAATTGAATGTTCTAAACAAGGATATATGCAGGGTTTTTTTCTTTCTGCAAGCCATTGGTTACGCAAGATTTTACCGTTGACTTAGTGTGATGTTAGGCTACCATGTGGTCGAAGATAGCAGCAATAATGAAAGTATTCCATGGATATTTTAGTTCCAGCTAACTGCGTCACAATTTAAGCAAATAAACAGATGGATAGGCTAGATTCCCCCCATTGACTTAGGGTGGAGTTAGGCTACCATGTGGTCGAAGATAGCAGCAATAACGAAAGTATTCGGTGAATATTTTTAGTGCCAGCTAACTGCGACACAATTTGAGCGAATAAACAGATGGTTATAGGCTAGATTTCCGTGTTGACTCTTTGTGATTTAAACTATACTCTGTGGTCAGAGATTTGTGGGGATTTAACGCAAACACAGTTTTTCGAATGCACGTGTCCTTGTTGTCATCAAGCAGCTAGTTCTGGTAGTCCAAAGCAAGTGCTTTCCTCTCATAGTTGTAGCTATACTGTATATATTCGTGCATACATAAATATTGACATTCTCAAAATTATTATTTTTGCATTTATTCATTTCATAGAAGGAAAGACTAGCAAGGAATTTTGCGGGATGTTAAGATGGATGATAGACGGTATTACAAAACAAAAATAATCGCAAGTGGCTTTTTATTAAACGTTTATTCCAAATACGATCGTTTAGCGATGAATTGCTAAACGGTCACAGCCGTAATGTCTGTTTAATTCAAGTCGAGAGCTGAAATTTATTCAGGGGAAATTCAGCCTTGGCAACTTTTGACATGCGGGATATGAAATCAAATTGCGGGAATCGCGCAATCCCGCGGCTAATGCGAACCCTGAATCGTGGTAAATAAACAGTCGGAATTTTTTTTTGCAAGGTTTACCTTTAGTTCATGTGCATTTGCATTATTATTTATTATACATCAAACATGAAATTCAGTTGTCCAAAACAACAGGAGTATCGTTGAAAACGTATATTTCGGAGGTATAATGTAAGGTGGCATAGTAATCTGCCATTTATGTAGGCCCTACATTGTACATTGTGTATGGCTGGTTCCATGATTTGGTCCGGAGTTTCGGGTACCCGTTACCCGACCGGATAATGATAACGGGTACACGGTTCCGATTTTTTTGCTACCTGACTCAGGTCTAGTTCAGATAGGGCTATTTATCGACTATGTGCATGTAAGAACAATATATTGTTCTTGAGTACTGCTAAATCAGGTTACTCGTAACCATATGATATTGTCCTCCTTAGTAAGTTCAGGCATTTCCCGGGTAAGGATATCAAAGTTTTAGTCTTTCGTAAGTCATGTGTCTCTGCGAAGCGATATGGAATCGATGTGCTTTACACGCATCGACAGTATAATAGGTGGCCAAAATTATACAAATCATTTAGTCACGAAGTTCGTTCACCTAAACATTGCACAAGAAACTTTCAAACACGGGTATATTTCTATATCCGTATAGGCGTTCTTGAACTATGCAAAACATCAACACAATTTGCATCGTAGGCATACACACGACTTTTCCGAGAAAAGAAGAGAAGCGTAGCAATAGGTGGTTCCTGCCCCTGATGTCCAATGCCCCCAAGAGCTGATTCCAACTTTTTGATCCAACTCCACAGACCAACTTCTCAGTGTACGAGCTAGCTGCGTATTATAACTTGATAAGTATAGACCTATCAGCTCACACCAAGTGTAACGTCTAGTAAGTAAATTTCTGTGTGCATTTTGATCGAATTGTAACAATACTGCTACTTTATTGTATCTAAGATACCATCAAAGTTCAATGAACTTATTTCAAATGAACCGCCCCTTTCAGGACCTCAATATATCCTGTGACAACCAGATTTACTCCTAATGGAACTGAAAATTCTTCACTTTTAGAGCCCGTAATACCGTACAATCTTACCATTATGGCATATTCCTAATTAACGTTAATACTGAGATGGATTATACCCACACGTGAGGTACTTACCATAATAAAGAAACAGGTGCTAGCATAAACACATTTCCTCCCCTGATGTAGTATCCTGTTGGTAGAAGTCATGTTGGAGACGCGCCCCTCGGGCAGATTTTCACGGGCTTTAAGACCACAATTTACTTCTTTACCACAACTACCATGAACTAAATCTGTCGTGTAAAAAGAAATGAAATCCCATTGTAAGCCGTCAGTAAATGCACGCCATTGGTGCAATATAGCAGTGTTTTAAGGCTAAAATAACAGGATGTAAGTTATCTTGTGCATTCATGGTTAATTAAAGTTCTCTTTCCGTTACATACGTATTTAAGTATACCGTTACACCGTAAAGTAACATTCGCTAGATGTATAATAAAAGTTGAACTCACTTTTAATTGCATAACGTTTATTAAGAATTAAACTGACTTAAAAGTGGGTATTATGACTTGACACGGTCTATTTAACCTGTGTGAATGTAATCACCGTTTTGTATCATTAACCATATATCGGGACATTGGCAATTTGCATATCCATAGTGAAAGTCATTCTTGTTAAAGGTGTTTTAGGTGCTTAGCAATGCACGTGTCTAATAAATCATAGGTTGTTAAAAATATTGCATTTGATATGAATGCATGTGTTTATTACGTGGAAACTACATTGTTTCTGCAAATACAGAGTTGGTATATAACCTTTACTTACCAATTAGAGAATTGCGTTTTATAAAACTGTTGATCACCTTCATTTAAGAAGTCACAGTCTGACCATTTGCGGTAAACATTATCGCCTATGAAATCAAACTTGGTATTACCAATTAATGATATATACATATAAAATTAAGAAAATCAACCTAATAAAAGAAGAAACTTTTGCAATAGACAAGTTGTTCTTCAACAGAAAATAACGGCGTGATTTCACGACTTCAAAGGTACGCGTTACACGCAAAAAACTGGAGTGTTGAATTTGTACACTTTCTAGGTGTAACTGTTCACCCTACACCTGAAGGGTTACTCTGACCCTGAGTAGTGTTACATCATTTATGCAGCGTGGATTTTTAACACCTGCAGAAAGTGTACTTTCAGTTCCAGCATTCCGATTGGTCAAACTTTCCGCCAGCTGGATTCTTATTGCAAGTTAAGTGTTTAAACGATACCACCGTACCGTGAACACCCATTGTAACGTACCTAGCAATACTTGTACCAGTTTATCGACATTTATCGTTACTAAATGTACTTTGTAACCACGGCCTTTTATACGTGCAAGCCCCATTACGAGCTACAATGGCATGGAAAATGACGTGAGGAGACTGGGGCCTGGAAGAATTGATTGAAAAATTCGAAGATATGTTTTGATATTATGTAAGTGAACGTGACAAGAACGAGAAATGCTTAGAGACTCACGACTAATATGGGTAGACGAATGCATTTGAATCGCTTGCGTTACGTAGACCTAACGTTAAAGTCATACAATAAGTTAATATAATAGGCTAGCCTAGCTGCTGTTTGTCATAGTCAACTCATAATTGTCAACGAATCCGTGTAGCCTACATACAAGTAAACATTAAACGGAGTAGCCTACGGACGGACGGAGGACTTTGGTCTAGGCCTTTATTGTAACCTAGTGCATTTTATTTCTATTGTACGTTAATCGTAACTTCGTATACCCTGCGAGTCACCTTTTTAAGTAGTCCTAGGCCTAGTACTAGTAGGGTATACTTAGGCTATTTCAAGGCAATACATTTTAAATAGCATCGGGCATGGGCCTATAGTTACGATGGTACTATGTTTAATAAGGAATAAACATATATTCATGTAATGCAATATATAATTACCACTAAATGCCATTTTAGCTTGTAAGTTGTAGCAAGTAGGCCGAAGCTGATGTGGATTGGTGATACTTTTAGACCCAACTATATTTTAGCTATATTATGGAAGTGATCTAGCTGTTATAATTCATAGCAATCTACACAATTGCATACAGTGGGAGTGAGCATTGGTTGAAGCATTGTTAACATGATGCATTGGTTGTAAAAGTTGCCTACATTGTCTGATGAATGTTTAATGCAAGTTCCTGTTTTGACAAGGAATCACTATAGGCCATCTGGCTTTCTAGTTTCAAACGTACTTGAAGAAGTTAGAATCACAACTGATTAATTGTGGGCATTTTCTTTAGGAATGTCAATGTTTTGTGAGAGGTACATGTAAATAACTGCTTATGCTCCAAGGAGGTTTTAAAACAACTTCTTTTTGATGGGAATTTTTTGTTCTTTTATTTGTTGTTACTTAGGAAGCATCGACTTGGAATTATATTTTCAAAAGATTTCAGAAAGACCTCAGCCATATGTGTTACTTCTTGGAGGAAGCAAAATACATCCCAAGCAGTCATTTGTGATCATCGAGAGACATGCCCTACCCCAGAAGACATTTATGAAGCCATTGATGTGCTTCAAATCATTCTACGTGTTTAATCTCAATTATACCAAATTGCATGTCTTGGTGCCTGGGAATTTTTCCGAAAAGTTGTCTACCAGTTGCCTGGTGGTGTGAAGTGCAACCAGATTTGAGATTTTCATGCTTACCGTGCCAACAAAAAAGACAAAGAAACTGCAGTTTAGCAGTTGTCATAGACAGCACTCCACGTTTTCTCATCCCACGGATCAGCATATATCAAAAGTTGTTGCTTATTTGGAATTGACTTTGGGAAGAGTTGTTTCTTGTGTTTAATCTGGAATACCAAAAGGCATGTGCCAACAACAAAGACATAGTCACTGTAGTGTAGCAGTTATCATAGACAGCACTCCATGTTTTCTCATCCCATGGATCAGAATTTTTCTAAAGTTGTTGCTTATTTGAAATTGACTTTGGGAAGAGTTGTTTCTTTGTGTTTAATCTGGAATACTTAAAGGCATGCCCAACAACAAAGACCAAGTAACTGCACTGTAGCAATTGAAAATGTTGGCACTTTTAAGTTGACTTAATTCCACAAGACAATACTTTTATAGCCTAAATTGTTCATTTTACATTTAATGGGATATAATATATGGACCTCTGGAATAGGAAGGTAGTAAGGTGTTTAATTGCTGAAAATCGCACATTCTGAATTGTTTGTGTTGTCATTCTTTTTTGCTCTCTCTTAAATGTACCTTTCTGCTGTGAGCGATTCAAACATGCATCCATATATTGTTTACCTAATTACTAGGTAATAATTAACCTAAAACGTGTGTAAAATATTTACTGAACGGGTGCTATGTAAACTTCTCTGGCAAAATTTTACATAGCAGTATTGTAATTGCGTTACTTAATAAACATGTAAAACTTTAAAAACCAGCAGTTAAGTAATTTTTAATTAAATGTTTTAGTGTTCTTATTTGACATGAAAATTAAGTAAAATTTTACTTAACCTGTGTAAAACGTTTTCTGAGTGTAAGTGTTATATTTAGGGGATAAGGGTTTGCAATTTCACCTGCAAGTGTCAATTGAACATCAGTAAGGTGTTGGCTATATTCAACACGCACAAAGTGTAAGAATAGCCAGACATGTGGTGTCACTTCAGCGCTCCCATCAACTGAGTAATAAACACCTTTGAAGTGCTAAATGTAGGGGACTGGGTGTGACAATGACACCTGCAAGTGTTGATAAATTCAACACCAGCGGGGTGTTAGATTTTCAACACTCGGAAAGTGTAAAATTAGCAAGGCGGGTGTTGTCCCTGTACGAGCTAGGCTGAAGTGTAGATATTGACACTTATCGATTACATTTCAACACTCCCCTTTTTTGAGTGTAGTAATATCGCGCCGTTTTACACAAGCAAATGTAAAATTACGTCTAAGCGCTGCCGGTATTCTACCATAAAAATACATTTTTGTGAAACAATCTTAGAAACTCGCCATCGGTTAAAGCGTGTCAATATGGATAAACATATTTATTTTTATAAAGTGTTTTGATAGAAGTTTATACTTTCGAGTTTAAATGTATGAAAAAGTGTGGTCGAGTGGTAAAGTTTATGGAAATCAAACTACAAAGAACAATATGTAATTTACTTAATTACACATTTACTTAATTTAATAAATTCTTGAACATGTATAGTGTATGCATACGAAGCTATTTGGGTAAATATTTGTTTTTGCCCTAGTCATTGAGGAAAACACTCATTCCTACTAAATTATAGAAATTTAATTCCTACAAAAAGGAACAATAGTCCATCGGGGCAGACTCGATATCGTTCACTGTCGTTGCACATATTTAGTACCAAGGTTTGATCACATATTATGGTGTGTTTTCATATGCTATTTACAATTCTCGATGTTGGATGGTTCGGGAAGTGTTATCTTAAGAGTAAACAGCAGCTTAAGACGGACTTCTCCGAACGCAACGATTTCTTCAGTCAAGAGCCAATCAAAATCCTTATTGTACGGCATGTGATATGTCAGCTGATACAGAAACTGCTCGGCTCGGCGTGATGTATGCACATATACTGTATTGAGGGTGGCAAATTTTCATGCCTAGAAGGTGCTTCCATGATTCAGTACACGAACTATGAAGGTAATTAAAGGCCTGTTACTAATACTCATGTCAGAGCATTACTGTGACAAGATAGTATACATAACTTCAATTCAATACTATACTACTACTAGTTTGCCTTAAAAAAGGAGTGATTAACGTAGCACCCATGAATTAGAATAGATCGACAGCTACTACATACTGGTATCTGTTATTTTATGATATCATTTATTTCATGTTTTATTTGTCATGAAACAAAGAAATAAAATCAACACCAGTGTAGGTTCGATAGGCAGACTAACGTTAGGCCTATCAATATTCAACGTCGGCCTAGGCCTATGGTCTAGCCTCTAGTCTTGGATTAATTTGTCAAAACAGGGCCTAACTAAGCCCAGAGCATGTCTCTATGGCTGCTGGTAGTACTGGCACACACACAAACAAATGTATCGTGTAATGTAGCTTATATACAGGCCACTAAGTATATAGGCCTAGGTAATGCTACAGTATTGCCTAGTCTCAGATCTCTTCTTGTATTTTGTACACCTAACAAAGCAAGTTGGCATTTGTAAGTTTCCAGCTACTTAGCTTCAGCATGGCACTCAATTTAGTTGAAACTATAGTCTTATTACAGCTCTTTAAAAATTAGGAATAAAATATTTTATATCAAACATCTTGCTTGGTTTATTTTACTTTGATGCATCATGCATGTATGGGGAGGTCTTCTATTAGTATGGGAAATCCTGTCAAGTAGCGTTGCATGTGTTCTCAAACCTTTGTAGTGTGTGGGTTTGTAACTATGCCCTACCAAGCTCATGGCTCCAGACTTACACTGAAATAAATGGAATATCAGATGAGTTCCAGTGTAGACAATTAATGTGAACCAAAGTGTGACTGACAGGACAATTAAAAATACTGTATCAAGCAAACAAATTTGGTTTTGATTTGTTGCAGATGAAAGTGCAGGCCCATCGGAGCCAAAGACAAGGATATTTGCGGTGCTTCCTCTACAGAGATTTCTCTGGCACAATCAGGACTCAAGTTTTGGAAAGGAAGAAGATCTGTTAGCGGGCAGACAGAACAGCTGTCTCAGTGTCTGACACGAGGTGCTGAAAAACGGCTCAAAGAAGCTGCTGAACAGAGATGTGATGAAATGATGACAATGCTATTGCCCAAGACATTCTGTCTTCGCATAACAGAGGAAGACTATACTTCTTCCTAAGCAAGTGGCTTTGGGTGTTGGTCATGTTGACAGTGACGAGGCAGTCATATAACTCAGAAAGGATTGTTTGTGTAACCAAAGCATAGCCTGGTTAATGTTTTGTTGTTGTTTATGTTGATCATTTTCTTTCATTTTCCAATTTTGTTTTATTCATTTGATCTTTTCCGTTCTTTTTCTTATTTTGTTTTATTCATTTGACAATGAATAACTTACTTTGGTAGATTGAGGAGTTCCCTAAAGTTTCACTTTTTTGCTACTACTACAGGGCAACAGTTTGTGGTCAGGTGGCCCTGTGTGACCCTTGTCATTTTTGAACATAGTAATTGTTTTGTGTGGCCCTTGTTTTCTAGGAATACATGTACTGGCTCCAAGCCTCTATCACTTTTGAGAACTGTGGGAGAAATAGACAGTTTAATAGCTATTTTTTTTTGGTAGGAATATTCTTGGTGATGGATGTGTATCTACAAATTTATTTAAGAACACTGATGAGACCCATTTATAAGTTTAGATTCGGTTAAGTAATATGCCTGGTAATTATTTAGTAAGTTAATTCACAGCTGATAGCTCAATGGGCCCAGATACCAGGGAGTGAAGAGCAAGCTGGTCTAGTGCCGTTCAGAGAGCAACCCTACCCCAGAGACCTCCCCCAACAGAGTGAACCTGCCCCTGATCGAAGTAACTCAAGGAAGTAATTATATTTCGCGACTTTTTATTTGGTTGACCCGCGCCGCGTTTGTGTTCTAACTTGGGACATTTAGGCATTTTATTTTCAAATAAGTTCAGTGAATTTCTTGTACACGTAACAGCTCTGATAAGATCTGTAAGTTACCTTTTTATATCAATTAAATTTTTCTCTAAGTTTAAGTGACCCCATTGTTTTAATACAAGATTCATGTGCATAGTAAACCTACTATATATTCCTTATGTTTATTTTTGTGTGAGCATTACGCCTTTTCAAGTTGTCCCCACGAGGTCATCCGGTCCTTCACTCATTTGAAGGTGCTACTTGTAATTTTCCCAAACCTAAAAACATATATTTTTGCATGGTCGCTGCGTTTTTGACCAGCTACATTTGCGTTAAAGGTGAGTCCCGAGGCAGACTTCAGGAGACGGACAATGTTTAAAAATGCATTTGTTCAAATTATGTTTAACACAACAAAAATTTGTTGTTTCGAAAATGACACTGCTTTAAGAATCCAACAACTCTCAATATATACTTCGGACATTCCTCTTTTACTCCAGCCAACACATCCTGGTTCTTAATACTGTGTTTAATTATTTTATCATCTTGCTGTTACAAGGAACTGCTCTGTTTAATTGTCGCACATTACAACGTATACGAATGACGTTATTTGTTTATTGTTTACTCTTTACATAACACCTCTCTTATCACCCAACAACTGTTAAAATGTTCTTCAGACGTTCCTATATAACTTTCAACCAACATTACCTGGTCCTAAGTACTGTTAGTGCAAGAACATTTAAAATTACGTTATCATCTTGCTGTGACAAGAAACTGCTCTATTTTCATTATCTTACAACGTATCAGAGTGACGTCATATGTATATTGTTTACTCGTAAAATAACACCTCTCCTAGCACCCAACAACTCTTTAAATATCATTTTGATATCGCTCCATTACTTTCAACCAACACATCCTGTTTATAAATAAGTGCAAGAACATTTAAATTATGTCGTTTCCATGTTGCTTTTACAAGGAACTCCTGAGTTTTAATTGTCGTCCAACCTATAACAGTGACGTCATATGTTTATTGTTTACTCGTAAAGTATTACCTCTTTTAGCATCCAACAACTATTCAAGTATTCTTAGGACATTTCTTTACAATATCCAACCAACAAACCTTGGTTCTAAATAAGTTTAGTAACATTTAAAAACTATTATCATGTTGGTGTGAATAGTCGTTGCTGATTTTCAATTTAGCCCACACTTCGTAGTGAAGTCATTTATTGTTTTCACGCAAGATAACATCTCTTCAAGCATCCAACAACTCCTAAGATAATCTCAGGACATCCTTGTAGAACTGTCAACAAACACATGTAGGTTATAATAAGTGCAAGACCATTTAAATGCCATTTTCATGTTGCTGTGACAAGGAACTGCTTTGTTGTAATTGTCGTACACCGTACAAGAGTGACGTCATTTGTTTGTTGTTTACTTGAAAAATAACACGTCTCCAAACATCCATCATCGCGAAAAATTTCCCAGGACATCCCTCTACAACTTCCAACCAACAAACCTTGGCACTGAATATGTGCAACGAAACTCGTTTTTTAAGCACGTTTTGAAGCATGCCCTGATGGACTATGACTTCATATGTTTATTGTTTGCTCGTAAAGTATTACCTCGTTTAGCATCCAACAACTCTTCAAGTATTCTAAGGACAATTCTACACATCATCCAACCAACAAACCTTGGTTCTAAATAGGTTAAGCAACATTTAAAAACTATTATCATGTTGGTGTGAATAGTCGTTGCTGATTTTTAATTTAGCCCACACTTCATAGTGAGGTAATTTGTTGTTTACCCGCAAGATAACATCTCTCCAAGCATCCAACAACTCCTAAGATAATCTTTGGACATCCCTCTATACCTGTCAACAAAAACATCTTGGTTCTAATAAGTTCAAATGCATTTAAATGCCGTTTTTGTGTTGCTGTGACAAGGAACTGCTTTGTTGTAATTGTCATACACCGTAAAAGAGTGACGTCATTTGTTTGTTGTTTACTCAAAAAATAACACCTCTCCAATCATCCAACATCGTGAAAATGTTCCCAGGACATCCCTCTACAACTTCCAACCAACAAACCTTGGTACTAAATATGTGCAACGAAACTCCTTTTTTAAGCACATTTTGAGGCCTGCCCCGATAAACGCAATTGACCAAATAAGAAACCAAACAGGAAGACTGGATATTAATCATCGAAGAGTCCATGGCTAAGTGCTAACTAGTGTACACTCTCTATAGCAATGATCAATGTCAACAACTCAAGAACAGTATAAGCAAAACAACTGACTCTATACTGAGGCTTACAAGAAATAAATATGATATTTCCTTTGGGACAGCATGTGTCTGCTATGAATGTCCCATTTCATGTGGGTAAGGGGATGTACCCTATTTGAGAAGCTCCACAGAGCACTTGTTTACAGTTCTAAAGAAATGTATGGAAGGCCGTTTTAACTTTTGCCTCTCTATCCTATTGACAATACAACCGTTAACATTTACCTTTCTCCAGTAGAATCAATCGTCTACAGCAATAATTAAGATTCAATTCAATGGTATTTTACTTCAGCCTTTATGCTAAGTACTATTAAAGTAAAGTTTTATTTCTCAAAAGCAAAATGCATTTATTAAAAACAATTAACAAACCCAAACTGGCCGAACATCTTGGCATCCACACATTCACCCTTTACCTTGTCTTGCATTCTTCAGAAACTTTCATCTATTACTGACGACCCAAACTGGCCGAACATCATAGCATCCACACATTCACCCTTTATCTTGTCTTGCATGCTTCAGATCTCACTAATTTTCATCTATTACTGACAAGGAATTATTTCCAAAACAGAAAGTAACAAACTATAGAAACATCACCAACTAAATATATTTATTCACTATGACATAATGTACTTAGTAGCATTGTGGGAAGATCTTGATCTTTCATATCATTCTTACAGTCTTCAGAAACTGACCCTTCCCTCTTCCTCTACCAGCACCCACCCCTCCCCATTAATTATACCCAACTCAAGACTTCCTTCCACAATTGCCATTTCAGGCCTTACTCTTCACTGGTAAACTCATCACCTATCTTGTGCAAATATCCAACCTCATCAACAAAACCTCCACCACTGTTCTATCTAAAAATCTATATACCATGTAAAGTTTTTCCAATCAAATGAGTTTCTATAACCTCACTGTACCGTATCTGCTAAAATGGATTGATATGATTACACCTAACTTGGTAGAGCCATACATGAGAGATGATTCAGTAACCTTGCAACCTAAACATCCACAGAGGAAGGAAATAGGGACAGGAAGAAAAATAAGTAACAGCCAAGAGGACTTAATGTCAGCAGAAATCATTGCCAATGGCATGAAGACAAACAAGTTGGCATCATGTGCACTAGAACAGCAGTACTATTAGATACAAAGTAAAGTGTACAGAAGATATATGTTAAATGCTGTACAATATACTGTATGCACCATCACCGTTTCCTGTTTCATCATTCTTGTTACCAATTATTAAAGCAAAGAGCTTGGGGCTTTTGTGTATACATACAAGTGTGGTAGTGCTAAACAATGTCACAAAATACATGATGTATAGTATGTCTCCTACAATGATAACCTTTGACCTCATCTTCTTACTCATCTGAAGACGGACATTACCCAATGATGATACTTAACCTGTGCAGTAAACAACTAATTTCCAATTTTGAAAGAAGATATTTAAGCAATGACCCACATACTTGTCCCCTAGTTAACGTTGAACACCTCCACAATGTCATAAATGAATAACTGCATGTATTTAATAATGTCACAGAACTTACGAGCAACTGTTGAATATATATCTATACAACTCAATTTTCCGGCCCTGCTGTCCCTTTAAACTGGATTCTTAAAACCTTAAAAATGCAGCAGTGGAATAGTCACTACTGTACCATCTAGATAAAGTATTGCAAGAGGTAGTACGTGTAATTTGCTTGTAGTAGTTCGTGGTTCCACCTGTAGTATCATTCACACACATGAACCACAAAACTGTTGAGAAAGTTGCAAAGACCTAACATTCATCTCTCCCAAATAACAGACATAATGCTAAATGCATTTCAAGTACCTACTTCATGTGGCCTGGAAATATATTTCCTTTTGTTCACATGCACTCCATCCATGCTGAAGCAATAAAGTCAGAAATTAGCAAAAGCTTAATATTTACTTCTACTATGTTCCCCTCATTAGAGATATATCAATTCTAACAAATATAAGGTACTACCTCTTCCCCACTGCAGATAATCCAATAAGTTGTCGTGTCTCCAGACTCCAAGTTTGTACTTCAGAAATATGACTAGGAATGCACAGAGTTTAAGTATTAATGCAATCACTGCAGAGTGCAGACCTACATGTTTAATATGAATATACTTAATATTTCAGATTTGACTCCCTTTGATGATGTACTGTCACAGTCTTACTGTATTTATTGTGGTATCTTCTCTGATGAAGAGTCCTTGTCATGGTTGTAGTTCCTGTAGCTGTGCTAACAACATGCATTATGACACATCGGTCACCTTCATCATGACCAACACTACCTGACAAATTATTCCCCTGAACCATCTAATCAATTTTGTTTGAAATAAAAAGTAATTCTGTAGTACAATAAATTTCAATTCAATTTATGGCATCCTTAAGCACCTCATTAACCTTCCTAATGATGTTTCCCAATTTACTCTAACAAGCTAATTAGTTATGTGTCTGGCAAGCTATGACAGTGTCAGCAATGGATTAAGCATACATATGTATGAGAAGGGTGTTATTGTTTGATATGCTATGCAAACAAAATGAAATAAATATCACTTCCACTAACTGATAATAAACAACATCCTCTTGGCTACTACTGTACTACATTCAGCTTGACTGGAACTGGCATTATTAACATTATTATAATTGTATGCTCTACAATAAAACATATCGTGATCATAATTTCCTTTAATGGATTGAAGTGTGCACAATACAAATCAGGCACAGGTCTACGTAGTTAACTTTCTTTTCAATAGCCATGAGTAGGCCTACATACATACTGTATGGATGGATGCAAAACCTAGATGCATTGGACTCACCTTTGAAAAGATCAATTGGACAAATTTCAAGGACTTCAATGAGAAGTGATTCACTGCAGATAAATTTAAACAAGTTGTGAAAGACACGAAGCACCATTGGAACACTAAACATGTGTAGAATGTGCTATTGTAATTTTTGCAGTTGGATATTTTATTGTAAAGTAATCATGTCTCCTGCTTTATATCTACAAACTATTTATTTTCTGTAAATCAAAAGTTCATGAAAGGTAACTTATAAGCGTCTCAAAGGGCCAATATCATGACTAGTGAGTGACAGAATAACTTGAATTACCACAGTTCTGATACTGTTAACGGAAAACAAGTTAAAAATACTCAAGCTTGTGCAAGCTTGTTAATTGTAACAGTTTACTTTAATCATGTTTTAGTTTAGCCTTCATAAGTTTCTAGCATAATGGTCATCATGATGTATAAGACTTTATTTTGGAAATTTCTGGCAACTGATTTTCTCAAGTGCTTATAAGTAGGCTACTTTCTTTAAGTTATTAGAGGATTCACAACCCCAACCAGCATTATTGGTCTATGCTATAGAGATAGCTGTCACAAACAACTTTTCCAAACAACTCATGAAACTCTTACTCTTATTCCATTGGGTTGAGGGTGGTTTATACCATAGCAACACTGTTCTTTCACTATTACATCACATATTTACAAAATGACGGCTCATAGAAACGACTTTTAAACTAGGATCACTTCTCCCAAATGGAGAAGGATTTTTCTTAGCATTTTGGGGGAGTTCTTCTCAAAGTTCTTTGTAAAATCAGCTAAAGATGTTGCTGGAGTCTGTGTCTCTTTGTATTAAGGAAACTGACATATAATGTATACTTAGACATACTTTTGTTCTACTGTGTAGGTTTCCTCCTAAATTTTCTTTTTACATTCAAGCTTTTTTTTTCCGTGGATTGCTGGCCAATATACATCACGTGTACAATACTATACTCTGGTATGGTTCCATCAGTGTTCCCTTTAAAATATTGTAACTTTAGGTCTAAATGTAGTTACTAAGCCTGCCTATTACTGCCCGTTGTACTATGTCATTCCTGTATCATGATCATGTCTTACCTTTGAAATGTCATCCTGATTACTAGTCAAGGGCGGCGGAAGCACTTTTAATCTGGGGGGGGGG
>KN882552.1:133656-143779 GCA_000934455.1 Apostichopus parvimensis
CTGTGGTGTGAAATTGGTGATTATGTAACTCAGGAAAAAGATTACGGTGTGCACAGTTATTGAGAACAGATGATGCTATTGCTGCTGAGACACCAAGACCTTGTGGAAGTTTTCCATCAGAAATGTTTGCAAGTCTTTGGAAACACTTTTCTGTTTCCATGCACACACAAACGACACTCTCTGATGCTTTCTGCAGACCCCCACGGTCTTTTAGTGCCAAAAACTTATGAATCTTGCCACTTTGATTAGTCAGTGCCTCTGTGCACAAGAAGCAGTTCAATCGACGCTTCATCATTTTGACAACAAATCCAGCAATGTAATTGATTGCAGCTTCTTTGTACCCAGATATGGTTAGCTGCTGCAGTCGTTATGTGTCAGTGCCATTCGCAGATTCGTATATACGGACGTGTCGTTGTCATATGCGCGGTGATGTTTTGAATATCCCAACATGGCCGCTGAACAACTTCCGGTGACTTCACGGCTCGCTATTCAATCACCGTACGCGCAGCCTATCCAGTGTGTAGAGATCAGTGGTATAAACATTTGAAACGCCATTATGCTGGAGCTGTATAGATTATGATAATTTCTTAATATTCTCCGTAACAATTAACATATGCATTGCTAGCCTGGTATTTAGTAAAATCAACCCCTAAAAAAGGAATCAATGGCAACAACTCTAAAATGTTAAAAATATTTTTAAAACACCATAATGAGTATACTAATGACTAACTATAGCCGTGGCCTAAGTTGCTTCTTGAGTTCGATTAGTTGATCTGTTCGTACGTTGTGTGCTAGGTGTTGCTACAGCGTCGCGCTTGTAGCTGTACACTGAATACTGTATTGCATTCCCTATATTAGAACGTATACAACGTTTGTAACCACGCGCCCAAACCGACACGTTTTCTTGAAAAGCCCCATCGCATGAGAAATGATAAACTATTTTTTTTCTACGCGCCAAAACCTACAATAGTCGTGAGTCCTTATGTGGATACTCGAATCGCCACATAAGGACTAATGGACTGCGTTAATCCTTATGTGGCGATATGCGAATCCCCACAGGGCTTGTGAATATTGTCGGAATTGGCCACAAAAGGACTTAAATTGTATTTGGTCATTATGTGGCGATAACTTTGTGTTCACAAAATGAGTAAGGTTTACATAATTTTTTAATGCATTTTTGTCAGTTTTGGCGTTCCATACATAGGAAGTTCACCGACAATGAAGTTTATATTTGGTGGTAACAAATTTAAACGAAATTTACGGAAGCTTAAAAGTGCCATTAACATAAGAAAATCTTTGCCTAATAAGTTGACATTTTCCAGTAAATTGTTTAGATAACAAGATAATAACTTATCAAAAATCAGAAAAAATGTTGGATTGCTCAGTTGCTCTAACTGAGCAATTGAACAATTTTCTGCAAAATGTTTAATTGACAACTTATCGTATCTCGTCAACTCAACATTTTCTGCAAAATGAGAATACTTTGTAACATGATGTTCTTTTTTGCAAGATTAAATTTGTTGCATGAATAAATTTGGGTCAGGTGATGAAGTTATAGTTAGTTAGGGGGGGGGGGAGGGGGTCTCCGTTGGCCCATAGTCTAATTGAATAGGATGGTCCCACCCAATTTTGTACGAAATTCAATGGGATGTAATATTTTCTCTCTTTTAGTTAGTTTAGTTAATAACTACCTAAAGTAGAAGTAATAAAATGGTTGTAACCCGACCGATTTCTAGAATTAGAGTTAGTCATGCAACTGTGTTTGACTATTTCATGGCTAGACCAGATCACGTGACACAAAGTTATGTATGTAGGCTATTACCTTGAGGCCGGGGTATTATTACTCATTTATGTGTGAAAACAGCGTAGATTTAGTATAGAAATACGCAAGGATCCAAATTATTTAAATAGTAACGTTAAAAGAACAGGGAATTTAAACACAAATCATACCCTGATATTACTTGGGCAGACGAGAATTGGCTGACAGTAATTTTTACGAAGAGGTGATGTTTTCACAAAAAATCTGGACGAAATAGGAAATCAGTTTATACTCAATCTTTCTTTTAGAGTAAAAACATGGTAAATCACGCATGTTCGGCACACGTTGTTGCCAATGATAGAAAATAGAGGCCATTGTGATGAAAACTTTTCAGGGGATCAAATGCAGTTTTAATATCGCAAAAGCGTGATTGCTGGCTGACATTAAAAGAAGATAAAGCGTCTTAGTGGCGTCTGGAGATTATCAAAACATATACATTAATGAGTTTTCGTTTTTCTTTTCTTTTTACCCTTTTTAATCTTCCTCTTTGAAGGGTACTTGATTTTAATTATAAATAACCAAATACTGTCGATGAGAGCTAATGTTAACGATCACCGTCTACAATAATGTAGTGCGGGCATGGGTAAGCGAAGGGGGAGTCTGTGTGGGGGGGGGGGGGGGGAGTCCCGAGAAGTTCTCGACTAACATTAAAAGCCATCAATAACAAAGAAAGGGAGAATAGCGTATATCGTCAAAATGTTTACGTTCATGGGTACAATTTCTTTCCTTCGTTTCATTATTGAACAGCTTTTTGTCTGCAATTTTTTTCAATATCTCAGGACATGAGAAAAATGTTTTATTCCGTTATTCATATCACAAAAGAGAACGATTTAACAGGTGAGAGGAATTCACACAAAGGAACATTTATGGAAAGTTAACATTTCGATAGCATTCATTGAGGGGGAAAGGACCATGATTATTTATGATACGAGGAATAAATGCCTAAGATAAATTATGCAAATAAGGCTAGGAGTTGTTCCGTTGTCATAATGCATGCCACGTAATTGTGTATATGCAAGTGTTCGTTATATGCAAGTGTTTTATCGTTGTTGTTTTTTATTGGGGGGGGGGTCATTTTGCTGCGATGTCCTTTTTTAGTGCTTCTGCATCAGTCCTCGCATCGCTCCTGTCATATTTTACTCTCTTGTTCTCATGTTATGTTCTTGATGATAAGATATATTTGCGCCAAACTGTATGAAGTGAGCGTGACACATTTGCTTGTTACCCAATGGCAATATCATATCCCAATACAAGACGATACCATGGTTACGTACACAAGGTTACCCAATTTACCGAGCTACGTTTATACCTTCCTGCTTAAACCTGATTTTTGTCAATTTTTTCAATGACACAACATCTTTTGTTAGACAGAGTAAAACAGAGTTCTGGATAAAAGACAAATAATAAATTAAAGCAGAGTTCTGGATGAAAGACAAATATTTTTTTGTTCTATTTTCAATTATTTCAAACTCACACTCTATGAGAGGTGACGCAAATACCTCTTTTCAAATCAATAGGAGGAGGAAACTTAAATTTTATTCCGTTCGTTTATTTCTTTGTTATAGAGATCTGAGATACAATTTTCATGGTTCAGTAACGTATCGGCAAATTTAATGCGAAGGAAGGGCGTCGGTGAAGAGGAAGTAGCTACGACCTTGAAAGGGATGCTATTGCCTCCTATAACTTATGACTTATAGAACTTTTAGCTGCTGATAGAGTCGACCATAACCGCGTGTTGACAAAATGTAATTTGTTATTTGTAAAGATGATTCTAATATCTTGTATTAAACTAAATACACACTTATGTATATGTGTTGAACACAGTCATTGGGGGGGGGGGGGCTATACACGCAATGCTACAGTTTCAAAGGATCAATAAACACATCAAGTTACTGCGGACTAAACAAAGTCTTGTAGTTGACGAATTTCCGATCCCCGTGCTTCCCAAATCTAATTGCATATAAACCCAAAACCCTGTTCGGGTTTCGAATTACTGTGCTATTTCCAGCCATTCAGATTCCTAAATAAGATTAGTCACATGTAGTTAACGTGTTTGACTTAATAAGTATTGTCCCTTCCTCATTCAAAAGTTCTTGAAATGTGAATAGGTATTGTTTGTTGAAATTTCAGGCTTAATCCAAGTTCATGATCGTCTGCATAGAATATAGTTGTAAAAGAACACAACTTACAGCAAGAATTCTCTTGCGAGCATAATCTTAAGCAACCTTTTGTGAATAAGAAGTTTTCACGGAATCCGTTTTTCTTATACTGCTTGCTTCGAAGTCATCGATAGTATCGGGGCATAAGCCTATTGTACATTTACGTCTTGAAAGGAAACGACATTCTTACTGCTTGCTGCAATGTAAACAAAGACAAGCGTGAGCTCCTTGTTAACAAAGATATTCAGATCCGTTGTTCTATGGAGTAAATCAGGATGAATAGAGATTTCGTCGAAGGCAGTGTCATTCACTGTTACCAATAGATTGTATCCAACCGACAACACCAATTTAAGTTCGTAGAAAGTTAACTCGTCATATTGCTCAGATGGTAGAGCAGTGGACTGGTAACCTGATGAACTGAGTTCGACTCCATCTATGGGTGGTTATACACGTTTAAAATTTCTTTTTCTCTTTCAGTAGTCGCCGCTGAAGTCTTGATATATTAATTCAACCATATAATTTACTAGCTGATGTGGTGGCCGATGCTATAAAGAGGGTGACGAAAGACTCATTCCTCGTCGGTCGTGTAAATCGTGGCTAGGGTTCAAGACAGGCCTCTGGCGATAATACCTCTGGCTGTGGCATGGTGCTTTTTGTGGCCTAGGATCCCGTACCATGTCTCCCTTGTTGTCGCAAAAGAACCCGGGAGGATGCGCAGAGGGTCGGTCAATCGACCAGAAGCGTACTAGGTGGCGTGCGTGAATCCTTGCCTTTGGCCAGAGGTGGGGACACTCTCTGCGACCGGAATGCTTGCAGCCACCGTCCACTGAATACGTGGCCTGATGAGGCGCTATTCTCCTAAAAGTAAATCTACGGATGCCTTTAAGAGCCAAATAATTATTTTATATTAAAAAACGCCCCTGTTTCAAACTAGCGCCATCGAATTCCTTAAAGGCCGTTTTTTTTTCTTGTCACTCTTAAAGTGGAATGAACTTTATTGTAATGGTTATTTGTGGTAAGCCAAGCAAAACATTCAAACAGTCATGCGGTTCAGAAGGGTTTGCAGGAACTTAATTAAACTCATCGTTTGACATAAATGTGTTGGCAAAGATTTTCACAACCAACACCAAAACAAACATTATATTCTTTGCAATGCCAGAGACATACAAGCGAGCAAGACCATGAGATAAAATGTTAATATACATAGAATTCAATCTATATCACTTTTGCAAGAAAACCAAAGTATACCAGTGTCAATATGGTCCCATTCTAAGCCACAAATTCTCATACCGGATAGTAAGTAGATTCGGAAACTGAGTGATTCTTAAGAACTTTGTTTGAGATTCACAAAATAATATACCCCGTATTGTGTTTTGATTACTTCAGGAAAAAAATTAACTTTGATATGCCGTGGACAGTTAAAAACCACAGCTCTCAGTCTACCAAGGGTTGTATTCTTATAGCACATTTACTTATATTTTGTTTGTGTTTTGGAATGACCCTTTAAACAGTTGAGGTTCACTAGTTAAAGTGACTGGACCTTTTAGTTTAGTACACAGCCCATCAGACTAGTTCCTCGGTTGCACTACAAAACTCAATGGGAAAAATGATGTTTATATGGTCTCAAATGACATGTTTATAATTTATTACAAATTTTGTAAGAACAAATGGTGTTGAATGCCATCCAAGGGTGCTCTGTTGTTTATATGAAGTTTAACGAACATATTCTGGTTGACCTCAAAAACAACGGATTAACATTAACTATAAGAACTGCAATGAGGAGCCGACGTCACCATCAAGTTAGCCTAAACGAATATTCCAGAAATTAAGTATATTTAACGATACATATCTTGAAAAAATACTGGAATAGCTACAGAAACATTATTGGAACTCAAAGTTGTCTGTTTTCTTTGTTATAATATATCAAGACTAAAATTCTGCCTTATTCATTATTTAATTATTTAAGTGAGTTATCAAGTTACAGCAAAATCTATCTGTCGTTCATTCTCCCATGATTGAATACCGGGGATACTTTTTAAGAAATGTCACTCAGGAAAGAACCTGGGCACGAAAACCAAACTACCGAACGTCTGATCCGCTCTCAACCCCAGTCCCCTTGTATCGGGACTGTGACTGTGTGATCATCGTCAGGTGTGTATCACCATTCCCCTCGAAGGGGAACAGATAATACACTTCGGGGATGTCTTCAACTCTTCGGTCTGTCTGTTCGTTGTACACGTGTCAGGATAAAACTAGTTTCATCTCGGAAGAATGCTATTCGATTCCTTGTTCTTTATTCTACTTGTTTTACAAGTCAATGGACTATATACATTCTGATGAACAATGAACAGATGAAGAAAACTGCCATTACTGGAATACCAAGTATTCCCCGTTATGTCCAACAAGTAACACACTAATGGATTTTATCGATACTCATTGACGAACCACATCTTCGTTATTCGAAACAAATAGAGAGAGATACTTTTTAAGGAAAAGTCGCCCAGGAAAGAACCTGGGCACGAAAACCAAACTACCAAACGACTGATCCGCTCTCAGCCCCAGTCCCCTTGCATCGGGACAAATAGAGAGAGATTAATGCCATTCAAGTGGTGCATTTGCTTTCATATTACTGACACCTGTACGACAAGATGTTTACGCTATGTGGGCAGTCCAGAATTCACAGTGAACGTTAAGCGTTTTAATCGGCTTCCGGTAACACTAATCAAGCATTCAATTGATGACTATATAACGACGAAAAGACATTAAGCATATGGAAATTAATATCCTCTTACTTGAGGTACATATGTGAGGCACATTTGCATCCATTAGTTATCATTGCTGAAAAATCAACTTTGCTAGCATTTTCTATTCGCAATCTGGGAAATCAAACTCGACCTCTTCGAGAAAACTTTAGGTCCCTGCTAAACAGGGGCGTATCCAGGATTTTCTAACCCGGGGGGCGCGAATTACTATCTAAGCGGAGCGCCACCATCGGTTGGCGCGTAGCGTACAACAAAATTTCTGGTTTTGATACCCCCCCCAGATCACCGGAAATGGCACTTCTCGGGCTTGAAAATTACCAACCAGATGTACACTTTTTGCCTGAGAACCAAGTATTTCCCAATAGTTTTTTTCCCATCCATAACCTTTTTGAAGATTTTCACCAGTCACACATCATGTTCGACCTCATCGCATGTCATGTGGATTATTGCTTTTGTAGGTAATACTACGTAACGGCCCACAATACCCGACAGCCCACCTTTTGAAGTTTTAAAGCCCATTATTTGTTTAGAATTTGAAAATTCACATTTCTCGTGAATAAAGTCACTTCAAAACATACCCTTAATGTTACACAAAATTTCATCTATGGACAACCAAACACCTCCTTCAACCCCTAACAGAGCGGTCAAAATTGCACAAGTAGACAGAGGGAAGTGTGATGAAGAATGTTGTTCAGGAAATTTTCGAAAATTCAGATACAGTTAATTTATTGGTGTACAAATATTAAAACTTCTATTGTAAAACTTCGTTGAAGGAAATGAAAAAATAGCAGATATTTCCGAAACCGAACACGACACACATAGGCGTAGGAGGCGGTGGTGGGGGGGTGGGGGGTGGCTGCAGCCCCTAATTCGCCATTACTAATGTAAAAGAGAGTTATGACATAATTGGACCTCCATGCTTTTTCTCCATCTGCATAAGACATTTCGTTGTTTACATTAGCATCCCGCGATATACTGCGCAACTTTCACGGACTGTACGGTACACGATGGCATGCGATGTAATAACCGATGCTTGCTTATATGATATTGACATTAACATGTTGAACGCGCGCGGAGCGCGCGAAAATTTTGGTTATATTTTTCGGGCAAGTCGGGCAGTTTTGAGGCTGTTCCTCCTGGAACGCCATTTTCATGCTCACTGGTATGATGTGAAATCTGCTGTTTGCTTTACAAATTCGTACAGGCGCGTAGCGAGGAATTTGCCTAGGGAGGCAAATTATCTAAGCGTAGCGCCACCATCAGTTGGCGCGAAGCGTACGAGAAAATTTTAGCCGAAAATGCCTCCCAAATCGCTGGAAATGGCACTACCCAGGACCTTTTGTTGGCGCGAAGCGTACAAGCAAATTTTGGCCGAAAATGCCTCCCAGATCGCTGGAAATGACACTTCCAAGGCCTTGTTAGTTGCATCTAAGCATTTTCTATTTTAAAATTACTAGCGATATCATAAAGAAACATGCTGAAAGGGGGGGGGGCGGTCGCCCCCTTCCCGAAATGCGTCATGTTCCCGACGACACGGTCGAGTTCGAGACCAACCACAGTTGGTTTCATAGCACAATTCTACAATTGTGTAAGGCGTATATACACACACACGCGTTATGATAGACCAAAGATCATTAGTGAGAGAGGAGAAATGGAAACGTCAAAAATGGAGTTGTCGGTGTAAGGGGTAGGGTGAGGCACACGCCCCTTCCGAAATCATTGATCCGTCACTGGCTACCCTGTGTATATAATAGGGATCAGCGCTGTAATGATGTCACTGTTCCTCTCTCTCTTCCCGGTGTCTCGGCGTTTTTCTTTTACTCACTCCTTTTCTCTCTTCTTTTTCTTTTCTTTTCCCTCCCTTCCTCCTCTTTTCCCCCCTCTTTTTTCCCTTTTTCTTCTCTTTTTTTTCTCTCCTCTTTTTCTTACCCGGGGGGCGCGCGCCCCCAACGCCCCCCTGGATACGCGCCTGCTAAAGCACCATGTAATGGTATCCCCTCGGTAGGACCAGGGATGATTATATAACAAAACCCCTTTCATGGGTTCCAAATGAGAAAAATAGAAGAATATAAATTAAATTCGTTGACAATTCGTTACTTGTTAGTAGATAGATGCAGTGATGTTTTTGTATTACGTTTGTTTGGTAAAGTAACGCAAACCAGGTCACGGTTTGGTTCCAAGCGGTACAATTATCTGGCAACAGCACTCAAAGCCAATGGCGTGCGCAAGGAGGGAGGGCGGGAATGTCCCGGGAATGTCGGGGATCCTTCATTCGCATCTGGCTGTTTCCATAAATTTCAGCCTCCTATACCTAATTCGCCACTTCTACAGGCATCTTTTAATGTTTGTATACAATATAATTCTCTAATAATATCTTTACATACCCTTCTTAGAAGAGTATTAGTTAAGGTAGCAGAAGCACACCCAACCATCATCAGGTGTCTATGTGATAGAGATGAACGACATACCCCAAAAGGTAAGAACGTGTTTATTCCACCCTGCAGGGAAATAGCAACTTAAAAGTTCTTTGACAGACAAAGGTGATGGCTTGAACAAATCAAAATATTACAGACCGGTTCTCATTTGCATTGAGTTTTATAGACTTATTATTTATCGCAGTATACCTATTTTCCGTTATAAAGTTGGGATTCCAAAATAATGGTGGATCGAACATGTTGAATTTCTGAGCATGTACCTAATAAGTTATGCTTTCAATGTTTTCAGTGTCAAGTGTGTAATTTCAGCTTGAAAATGGAAAAAGGGGGGAAATGAAAAGAGAAGAAAAAGAAGAATAGCTAAGGGAACAGCCATGTTTGCACCTCCTGACAACACTTTGTCATCATGACCTGACAAAATGACACACTCATGACACAATTTTCTATCCTGATATCTGCCAAACATTTCGATTTATTCCTTGAAATTGTAACGTTTTAAAAGTTCAACAGACTATTTTAATCTCAAAATATCAACTTTTCTTGAAAACTCGGGATAATTATATAACTAGGTGGTACTCTATAAAGTAGGAGAGTGTATGAGGGTGTAACGAAGGTCTAAATAAACTGTTGATAACCAGGGAGCACCGGAACATATTTTTTATTCCTTGTGCTATGTTTATGTGCTATATCTTAAAAGATAGTCTAGGGTGCCCTGATGAAATCTGAAAGGGCTCACTCTCAAATGTTCACACAGCCCCCACCCATGGGGGTGGGGAGGGGTAAAATTGAGATTAGTATGGCATGGTGGGTATCAAAAGAAAGGAAATGATACTAGGAATTCATATTTTACAATACTGAGAGGGGGGTGGGGGAATTCCAAATGCTCTCATATTCCCCATGAATTAGGGGAACCCAGGGAAAGGTCAAAATGGTATTTCATATAATATA
>KN882552.1:153404-165008 GCA_000934455.1 Apostichopus parvimensis
ACACTGATTAGCGTGTTGGCAATAAAGTATATGGTTGTTGAAATTTGAGCTTGACGGTCATATCGATTAACTTTCAAGGACTGTCAAAAGTAGATAGATAGATAGATAGATAGAAACTTTATTGTCCATTTCAGAAAACAGAAAACGGAAATTATTTCCCGTCGACAGTAAACATATAGTGAATACAAACAACCATACAATAAACAAACTATTAGTGAACAACTACGAGAATAAAACTAAATAAGCAGAACCAGAACAGTAACAGAGGCAGTACAGAGGGCTGCAAGTGACAGATCACACGCTGTGGACAAATCGCTTTGCACGCGAGTTAAACAAGTGTATCGCCTCAGGTAAGAAAGAATTACGGAACCTGGACGTTTTAGTATGGGGCACCTGTAATCGTATCCCGGATCTGTTGAACATGATTAGTAGATTTCCTTTCAAGTGTCAATTACATTCAACGTTGTTCCAAGGGCAATCACCACGAGGAAAATGTTGAGGTGGGGGGGGGGGCAGCGACCATAAATATTATACAGAATGCCCTGTTTAAAGCACTGACGTGACGACCTTTTCTTCCCCTGAACAACTTTGGTTCACAACCATTGAAACGTTATATCCACAACATTTCAGCAAATCTGGACAAAAGCTCTGGGAGAAGTAGCATTTTATTACGTATTCAGAAAATAACCTCTCGTCACCTCCAATGACCTTCAAATTTATAAAATATGATCCAGTGTATGAAAACTAACACAAATCTCTTAGGAAATATCAGCCAAATCGAATGAAAAATGACGAAGTGGCAGCCATTCAAACACGGAGCCAAAGAGTGACAGAATTTCGGCAAAATCGCATGATAACTATACCTCAGCTGAAAGCTTTCAGTTGAGCTAAAAATGTATAGAGTTTGTCCTTCATTTGTTATTGTAGTGCGCTTGCGCTCTACAATAGTGGGATTTATAACAGTCCTGTTCAATCATCTGCTTGGCTGATCGGTGAACTTTCCATGGAGCTTGGCATACATTCTGAAGATATTTCAATTGCACAGGTTCGTTACGCACTAAATCTGTAGCGGATCAGTGTTGACTATGCACGCATAGAAAAATATATCCCTTTGAGAACTGATATACTACTCCAAACAGTTAGCCTAATTCAATACTATGGTTCAACATTCTCGAATCAAAACAAGATAGATAATATTTGAACAAACTCGAGTTGACAAGCCCAATTATTAGAGGCAATTATTAATCATATTAATCCGGTTTTTATTAATTTTTTTTATTTGGTGATCTCAGCCACGTCCAGCTAGTCCGTAGTGGCATGCATGGCATATATGCTACACAGCTTGCTGCTCCGTATGTATATGGGGTTGGCCGTGTATGGCGTATTATACGTGATTTGGGATGCTGAGAAACCAGCACCAGGAAGCGTATTTTTTTTTTCCCAGGACGAACGTGGGTTTCGGGTTTTTCAGGAATTTACAAATTCGTTTGAAATCAGAGTTAGGGTTTAGAAAGTGGGTTAGGGATCCACTTTCTATGAAAATGAAGGATTGTCGTTCATAATCTGGGGTCAAAACTAGGAAAAAAGATTCAGAACATGTTTTTGGAAAAAGCGTCACATGTTTGGAATCCAGGGATTTGATTGGCATATGCCCACGTTCGTCCTGGGAAAAAAAATACGCCGCCAGGAAATCGACCCAGAAAGTTTTAATATACCGGAGAATTACATTTGTGCAAAGATACATTAGGCCTACACTGTATTCGTTAGATTAATCGTGCATTAGGCCTTCGGTGCAAACCACCGTATGTAATTCGTAAAATTGCGCTATCTAGGAGAGGACAGTACAGTCTAAACATGTCGTTCAATTTGATCAGTGTCCAGGACTCTATATATCCTCTGTAACGTCCGTAAAATGCGTGATTCGTGATTGACAGCCGTTGATGAGCTTGGTTTTCCGGTAAATCTGACACGGATTTAGTCATGATTTCTTCGCTGCTAATATAGCACGCGCATGCTAGATAGAGTACTGTTTATAAACATTATACAATATAGCCTAGCCTTGGTCTACGTTATAAAGGGCCAAACTCCGAACTAGCTTATTCGTGACCGAAATAACTTCAACAGGAGTTGCAGCAACAAAGACCTTCATTGAATATCAAGAACTAACTTTCACATTCTATTTGTATATAAATACATTTGTTCTAGTTTGGAGGAGGGTACTTGCTTGCTGAAGTGTCAAAGCTCGTAAGCAACTAGCATATCATTTGACTTCCTAGTCAATCGTGGGGCAATGTTGTTTAGCTTTCAAGTTGTTTACCAAAGAGTCTGTGATGTCATAATCGTCTAGTAGGCTGCACATCTCCATATGTATACTCCAATGTATATGTATACTCCAATGTAATGATGATGCTGATCAATATATAAATTTTTTCGAGTAAACGTTATCTGGGGACTTGAAGACAAGAGTTAACGGGGTATATATTCCTCCGCTCTCTCAATATAGTTTGCTTAAAATTAACATTTGATCGCCCGAACAAGTTTCATACTAGTTGTGTACAAAAAAAAAATTAAAAAGTTTTCACTGTACTATTCAAATGGACCTTGACCTTCAGTTGTTATGAAATTTTAGAAAAACTGATTGAAATCAACTCATGATGATGCATTAAAAGTTTGGTCATGTTCTATAGTTAACTTAATATTAACATATATACTATGGTTCGATTTGTAAAGTATTTTAACAAAAAAAAGCTTTCATCACTTTATCTTCCTTATAACCAATCTGCCAGATTATCGCCAAACTGGCAGGCTGTCGAAAGCTGGGACAGTGCCAATTTGTAAGGGTATATGTGCCCCTTAACTGTAGACGAGTTTTACCGTATATAAAGTTATGACTGTCTGGATTTCAATCACTTTTTCTCCATCAATACTGAAACATGAAGACCAGTCTTGTCGTTGTTGTTCTGTTGGTCTCTGCGTTCGCAGAAACTTACGGTGAATTCCGATGTCCGACGTTTTGGACGGAATTCAATGGACATTGCTACAGGTGAGTTCATAAACTCTTTACTGAAAACAGCCTAAATATTAATTTTAATTAAAATGAAAATTTCAACCCAATATGGTCTCGCTGAAATAGATGTTAATTTCCAAATCTCACATTTTGATACTTTATGTACACTGTTACAAAAAAAAAAAAATTATATATAAAATTAAAGATGAAATGTTGACGTCATATAACTAGGCTGTGGCTCGCCGTTTGTATCAATAACAGTATTTATGGCGAAAATAACAGGACGTTATATATAGCATTTGCATTCTTCGGAAATTTACGTTCACTGCCCGTCCTGTTAAATGACAGGACGTTATGGACGTAAAAGTACCATAATACCATATTAATTAACATTCACCATTTGTCGTAGAATAACAGTGAGAACGCACTTTTAATTACATAACGTTAATTAAGAATAACTGTCTTAATCGTGGATATAATGACTTGATACCCATTATTCAAGTACCATAATACCATATTAAATTAACATTCACCATTTGTCGTAGAATAACAGTGAGAACGCACTTTTAATTACATAACGTTAATAAAGAATAACTGTCTTAATCGTGGATATAATGACTTGATACCCATTATACAACCTTTATGTCTATGTAGCGTTACACTTCATTACCGTTTTGTATCAATTAACATATATACACCGGGACACTGTTCAATTTGGATATTCATAGTGAATTAGGTGATACCCAAATTTCGTGGGTTATTCTCGTTATATGATTTCGGTGCTTAATTGTGCACATTATTTGTCTAAATTATGATGTAGTTGTTAGAAATATTACATTGGATATGAAAGGATGTGTGTCTATTTCTTGAAAACTTGTTTGTGCTAAAACTAAAGTGAAAGTGTTCACTATTATCATAAAAACACAAAATCGGTATAGGCCTTTAAACAGCTGACTTGGCTTTAAATCAAATAAAACTTATAAAACTGAAATTCATCCAAACATTAGGTGTTACACGTTGAGCAGTTGTGTAATTCATTCGTATCTTCACAAAATTATTTGTCGATTTAAGAAATAGTAAACAATTAATCAGAAAGTTACCTGTTGACAGAAGGTAAAGTTCTTTTGACGGAATTCTAACGACGTAAGTTTTCGTTTTCAATGTACCCGTTAGAAACCGTCCTACCGATTTTCACAAACTGCTGTTAAATAACATGGTATCACATGCGTCCTCCTGGCTGCCGGTTGTTAACGTAAAAATACAACATTTTCTAATAGTGTTATTGTTGGATTACTCGGTAGTCAGAAGCTAATATCTTGCTTCAGCCCTCATTAACATCAAAACAAGTATATACAAGAATTAGGTACAGAAATGAAAACAATAGAAACACGCCAATAAGAAAGAAAGACATCAACCAAAATACATGAAATTAAGAGCACAGACGTGGTAAAGAGAAGTCATAACAGTTGATAGTTCTTTGTAGCACTTGATTTGTTTGGAACACCCAGGTATTTCAACCAGCCTCGCCTAAACTTTGACGCATCGCAGTCCTACTGCCAAAACTTCAGACTGAACCCTGACAACTGCTCCTGTAGGCGTGCTGGTCTTGTGACTGTCGACTCATCCGAAGAGAACACCTTTCTCCATGCTTGGTGGAAGTCAGTAAGAGAACCAATTCCCGACAGACAGGTACGTCATCAATATGATCATAGAAAGATAGTTAACCCCGCTTTTACTGCAGGTTTATTTGTCTGGGGTATGAAAGCAAGTCAGGTGTGTGGGGGTGGGTTGGGGTGTTGATGCTTACAATTTGAACGCAGTATATCAAACATATGCTTCAAGTTGGTCTTATCTGTTCCACTTACTGAAAGCCTCAGTTGTGTAAACGTGTGAGACAATCTAGACACAATTTATACATCATTTGGAAGGTGGATGGGTGGCAGGATTACGTTTCTGCTTTCCCCTTCCTAGCTAAGGAAGTATTTCATGGCCTTGCTGGATCATTAGCTATTCTTTGTGCTTTTTTTCAGACATATTTTTAAACGAGTATTTTATATCCTGAAGAACATGTCAAAGGGACCGCAAGACAGGGTGGTGATTTAGATTGTGCCCCCCCCCCGTTTCTTACAAAACAAACAAACAATAAATAAAAGAGAAAGATAAACGAAAGAGTTTATGCTTTTCGTTGACGTTGAGAAAGTTTAGTTGATCAATTATGATTGGCCTTCACCCTTTCACTCGCATTTCTGCAAAATATGCAACCTAAGTGTTTCTCATTCTTCTTATTGAAGTATCACTCCAGAGGAAAATTTATTTTATTGAATGATGAAAAAGGAGCACATTTTAAGAATCCAGGAGAAATTTGCATCCTATTCACAATCACTACATGTAGTTCTCAATATATTGATGGCTGAAACTGTCATAGTTTGTACCATCAATAGACTTGAAGCAAACAGGTGTGATGTCATAGTTGCACATTGCCAGCAAAATGTTTTGTTTCAATTAATATTTCACTTTATTGTTTTGGAATTGGATTGGGTAAGGATTCCAATATATCACCCCCCCCCCCAATTTCAGTGTCTATAGTTTTGTTCCCCTGTATGGCATATCTCCTCCTCTTCACTTTTTTTCCATTTTCCTTGTTGTCCCCAAGTCTTAAGTAAAATCTTGTTTGGTAGAGTGAGATAACGCATTTTTTCAAAGCTTCCCTTTACTTTAATATTTCTTAAAACGCCTAAGTTTGCAAGCAACTCTACCATTCATCAAGAAACTCCAAGCTGTCTTGCATCTGCAATCTAGAAAATTATAGAAATTTATAATATTAAGGTTCCAAACAGGTAAGAGTTCATCCTTTAATATTGCCCAGACCTCTCAGGAGCCTACTAGAGTCTTTTTCATTGTGCATACCTTATATATATATTACATAATAATTCCTTGGTGGCAATGAGCACACAGAATAGCAGCCCTTTACTAAGAGGGTGTATGTCGCCCTCCTCTTTGAGAAATGTTTGTTATGTATCAGCTGGCTTATAGATGCAAAATGGTGCTAGCTTTGGCAAAGGATAGAACTGATTATATGCTTGGGATTTCTCATTCTTTAGTGAATGTTCCTAACTTTATTTGGGGGGGGGGGGCGGCATAGCAACCCCTGACTGGAACCCGAAGAACCACCCAAAGCCCCCCCCCTCCCCACATCGTACGCCACTGTCTCTCTTTTCTCTTAATTCTCCCTTCCTTTTCTCTTCCTTCTTTCTCTTCTCTTCCTCTCACCTTCACCTCGTTTTGTTCTTTCCTTCATTTTTGCCGAGTAGTGTAGAATTTTACCGCTCATGGGTGAATATGTTGTGGGGGGGGGGGGGGGGTCGGTTTAGCCCTGCTTGTAGTCATATTCTCGCAAAGGTATGTGACTCGTTGCAGAAGTTGCCACCCTGCTTCCCTTGATCAACTGTATGTTGTAGTTGCGTTACAAGCACATGCCGGTTCTTTATACGTGCTACATTAGCAATACACCAATGATGCTAGCGTATTCATAGTGAGATGCAACTCAGTTTTGAAGCGCTTGTGATGTTACACCTGCTTAATTAGCAAAACACCCATCTCTAGTGTATTCACACTGAGATACATCTCAATTTTGAAAATTGTAGTTACATTTTTAAGAAAAACATAAAACATAGTTGTTAGTGTGCTTCGATGACATTACGCCTGCTTACTTCAAGTTCACTTCTGCTGCAAAATGTTCCTGGAATCTGGACAATGATACATAGGAACTGAATGCAAATTTCACCAGGATGCTTTTAATTATAATTCCTGTCTCATCTGTAAATTGTAAAGTTTTCCTCTGGAGTATCTTCTTAACAAGTTCTCGTTATAATTTTTTTTAAAAAGCATGTCAGAATCGGTTACACTGACAGTGGTTCAGAGGGAAGATGGCGGTGGATCGATGGAAGTACTAGCTCTTACACCAGATGGGATAGTGGTCAGCCAGACGATGCCGGAAACGGTCAGCACTGTGCGGTGATTTGGAAAACATCTACTGACTTCGGAAAATGGGATGACGAAGGCTGCGGCAGCAGCCGGGCATTCATCTGTGAATACTAGGATGATAATAATGAATAAGTTCTAAAATTTAAATCCAATCAGTGGTAGAATAGTTTGGTGATTGGGAACTCTTTCCTTGGCCAATAAAACGATCTCAGTAGTGCATTTGTTGTACCTCTGTTTGCCTGTTTAAGACACAATGCCGTGTAAGGTTTAAAAATTTGAGGTGATCGAGGTAATGGATGGTACTCTATGTAAACGGTAAGGCTAAAACAATAATAAATACTAAGAAAGAAAGCAATAACAAAACATAACAAAACATCAAATCTTACCACAAGGTTACCTTCGGAAAGACATTTCAAATAGCCCCACCCCGCCCCTTGCCTCTTTTAACAAGTGCGAGATAATATACAATACAGTGGAAAGTCCATTGGGATGTCAAATGATAAGCTTACCCCCCCCCCACCTTGGGATGGGCAAATTTAACAATCTTGCCATTGTCCATATGCTAACCATTGTCCATATACTTATACCATTGTCCATATACTTACCATTTGTTTTATTTACATTTTGACAATCCAATATCTTGAAAATAACTAAGCAATAGGCCAGCCAAATTTGCTCTAACAAAAACAACTGTTTTAACTGGAAGCTACCTCTCTCTCAATGTATATTGATCATACCATAGATGTTACTAAAGTTTAAAATGGCCAATGCAGAAGTTTGTGTGAAGTTTAAGTCCAATTTTCTTTAAAGCTAGCTGGCATGGAGTTATCCCTACTGAAGTTTGGCATTGTACTTAGATATTTCCAAAATATTGGATTGCCACAAATATAATTGTGTACGTAAAATGATGAAGCACATAATTTAAAATTCTCTTCCCGTTAAACAAATGCTACAGCAGCATGTTGAGCAAGGAAGTGAAATATATAAAAGAAGAAAGAACAGAAATAAGATCTAACAGATCAAAATAATACTGCATCAGCAACATAACAAATATAGCAGCAACATCACACCCTAGCCCTTAATCACACCCATACCCACCATTCCCCTACAGCCACGTTTTATTACTCCTGCCCCCTCATATGCAATAGGAAAATGAAAACTGATAATAAATGAGTTAAAGACTGCTTCGTTGATACTTAGATGAGCAAGACTTTTAAAATATTGTTTTATCCCAATCACCACTAGCAGCTACTTTGTTGAGTTGTCCATACTTACCATTTATTCACAGTGGTAATCAAATATGTGCAAATAAAATCACACAACTACAAGCATTACCTCCAGGCAAGCCTAGGTTGGTGTGAGCAACATTGTGTTTCAGCTGGACTCTTTGACTTGTAATTGGGTATTCTGGTTTGGGATTTCACTGATCTGACTCTAACATATGGCACATACTCAGTACATGGTGACTTGGACTAGGCTTGGTTTTATACCAAGTGGACTCAGTTACGTGCCCTGCTATTTGTTACTCAAGATCATAAATATTGTATTAAAAGTAAGGTATATGAACATTGAAATGGCAGGTTAGAATTTCTACAAAGATGGCTTGCCTGCATGGAGGCAATGTTACTGAATTGTTTTGATAGCACTCCTCCAAACAAACCAATGTCACAGCATGTTAGGCAAGAAATGATAGCTAAATAGGAGAAGAACAGAGAATTTAAAAATAAATTACAGATAAAAACAACTATAACAGCAAGAAAAATTGCAACCATATTAGAAAAATACGACAACATATTAATTGCAACATATTAATAGCAACATATTAATCAAGCTAACTATAAATGGCTAATTTACAAAGATAATAAACAGTTCAGTGATAACTCTTCCTGCATGATTTTCCTGACATGGTGCAAATGGAATATAGTATAATTGCCACCAAAAGAGAAATTCCTCTTCGAATTCACAGACACGTGATTGGAGCAATGTCAGTCGAGATTAAATGCAATGATTGCTTGACTGCACGGATTATCCACGTGAATAGCATTTCTATAGCATTTCTCCAACAATAACATGTGTAAATAAATAAGCAGAAATGCTAGCCTTCACAAATCCATGTATATACCCACAACATTAATACTCAGATTCTTTGTAGAAGAATCATCGAACATGCGCATAAACCACAGGATGATGTCTGTAAATATCAATCATAGCATACAAAGTCCTTAATTAGTTATTTTTAAATTTCATTGTTGAATAGGCAGCCAGTAGACTAGGGATTTCAAGGTATCACTGATGTGGCAAACTTTAGAAGCTTGAAAATCAACTGAGTAGCACCTTCCATAAGTCTGCTACCTATCCATGGGACACAACAGCAAGACCTACAGTAGCTTACACCCATGTCATGAAAGTATTATTCTAACTGAGCTACTTCATCAGTTATTGAATGGACCACTTTGATCATGCTGCAAGTCCCATTGGACATAGGAGTAATGTATATTGCCAGAAGGCTGAGTATGTAATTAAACTGTGAACATGGTACATGACACTGCTTTGTCAAGTCTTAATATGATATTGGTTCTTGTGAGGCACAATCCATGGCTTGCACAATGGCAGACTGACATGAGAATAATCCATACTCACTTTCTCAGCCTGGAACTGTCTGTATACAACTCCTTCACTCCGACTGCCATCTCCGAGAGTTTCTTCATCTGTAAGACGTGGTTGGAGACAGTTTTCCTGGCAGATGCACCCCACCAGCAAGCAGAAGTAGATGCTGGCCGGCCCTGTCAAATTTCCTACAAAAAGCAAATCCAATGTCAACCTTGTATTGTAGAGACTATGCTCTACAAGTAAAATTCTTAATAAACATTAATTCTTACTAAGAAGGGCAAAAACTACGTTACCCCTTCCCACCCAGGCGACTGAATTCACTTCAAGGCAGTTTTTCCATTCATTCACCACCTTGTCAGTAAATATTACTACATCCAGTTTCTCATGCACATTTATTAATTCCCACCCAATTTCCAATTGCCTCCTTTCTAATTCATGGGCGTAGGAATGAGCCAACAAGCAGGAAACAAGTATTGCACAACACTATCGCGTACCCAAAGGGAGCTAATGCGTTTGCAACAGCCTATTAGAAAAATTAATGTTGTTATCTTTAATGATTCACATTTTCAGTGGAGTCAGTCATATTTATGACATATTTAGGAATATAGTACATTCTTGGAACTTTAATTTACCAATAGTTTAAAAAACAAAGTTATTCTCCACATTAATTGATTAATGTTCTTCAAGTTTACAAAGAGCGCTTGCATACTATGAGCTCAAATAAATGTCCACGCTTTTGGCAATCTGTAAAGGTTGCACATGAATGGCAATGGCCAAAAAAATTGCTGGAACTGATGACTTCTGCTTGCTTTAATTTTCAGGAAGAATTGATAAATGTAAATCACTACAACCTTCTATCATCTTGCAGTGCATTTTTATCCAAAAGTGTTTAACCTACAATTCATAAGCAGTACATATTGTTCTAATTGCTATCAAGTAATATGCACAACCAATCATGGGGTGGGATTATTCTTTGTAACATAGGAAATATGTGCGTTACAAATGAAAGGGCAGAACATGACTATATACTATAAGAACTAAACATGGGAGAAAGACACTTTATTACATGAATATTGAATATTTATATAGGCTCATACCTTTGTTGCAGCTGTATAACTTATGTATATGGGATTTAGATTGCCAGTAAATCCATGGCTCTTCCACAGCCTCAAGATAGTCTGAGCCACCCTGGTCATCTTCCTCCCCTTGTTATCCAGAGAGAAGGGCGACTCAGCTCCAAGAACCAATGCTGGTTTTACATTGACAGTCTGCACCCTGCCATGCTCAGCATACACCCTGGCCAGATCATCACCTTGACCAGCCTTGCTGGTCCATGACTGGTTGCTGTCTTATGATCATCACCCTGTTTTAACACATGTATGAGATTAATACCTATGAAAGTCAGTTTGCTATAACTGTAGCTATTAATATTAATACCAAATTACATTTGTTTGACTAGCCTGGCAAATAATTACAAAACCAATGTATGTGTGATGTTTATGGTACGAGTAAAGGCAACATTTGATGTGGCTATAGTTAGCCTACAGCATGTATGTATTAAATGTTTGATTTTAGGATGCTGGATATTAATTTCAGGTTAAAATAATTTTAGAAGAAAAAATTGATCTAGGTGAATGCTTTAAATCACGACTTAATTTGCCAACCATGCCCATAGGAGCTTCTTCAGTATACTGTGGATATTAGAAAACTAGTGATTGCTATTTTTCAGCATGTGTGGGCCAATACTAACATTTTTCATGTAATAAAAACCTTCTCTTTTTCGCCTTGAAACAATAGGTATGAAGTCAGAATACCTGTACCTTAGCACCCTACAACATTTGGTAACAATTAGTCAACGGGTAATGTAGCAGCAACAAACAGCACAGTTGCGATTTGAGTTGTTTTTATAGTTTTTAATGGTGTTGTTAGACTACCAAGTTGTTTTGCACTGTATCAAAAGTACGTGAATACCTACTGTAAAACAAGACATTTAATATAAAACA